>JAVVLW010000697.1:0-25000 GCA_034401795.1 Chaetoderma sp. LZ-2023a
AGGTAAGCTACCATCTACAATGTCGAAAGCCTATGTACGACTCAGATTCAAAAAGGAGAGCGGCATAATCCAAGCAATTACCGGCCAATTTCACTTCTCCGTGTAAATTACAAAATTATTTGGAAAGCTATTGCTAGAAAACTTGCAAGTAGCCTGGCCAACACGTTTTTAATTAGATATATTTTACAGTTTGTTGAAAAGGACAATATCCCAAGTGCTAGTGTAGGGTTGAATAATGAAATAGCTTTAGATAGACTAGTAGGGAATTTTTTTATTAAACTCACTTAGACAGATAGGTTTGGGATCGGATTTCATTAAATCGATCAAGATTTTGTACATTGAAATTAGTATTATGATTACCGTATTCTGCGGCTGTAGTAGTAGAAACATCCTATAGCTGCAATCAGTCCATCCTCGCTTTTGCCCACAGTGTCTTCGCCTCAGCCGAAATCCTTAGCTTCCTCAGATCCAATATTGACTTGAGCGTACCGAGTCCTGTTTTCTTGAGGTCAGTCACCTCGTAGCACAATCAGCAGATTTATGCAATGACGTCCTCTCCTGGCTTTGTATGTGCTAGCTGGGAGTAGGGGAAATTTCAAGGATATCTGTGCTGGTGTATCTTCTTGTATACTTACCACATGGCCAAACATGGACCATCTTTGCTGGGCGACTTTTACAGACAGCGGCGACCTATTACACATCTTGTGTAGTGCATCATTGGAAATTATGCTGCCGGGCCATCGGTGTCCAGTGATAGTGTGTATGTGTTTGCTGTGGCACGCATCGAGTTTGTCTCGAGCTGCCGTTGGAGCCACCCAGCTAGATATGCAGCACCAATGATACACAGATTGCATTGTATAACCGTAGTCCATTTATCAAGGGCATCTGTGGAATAACTAGTATATATTTACTATTTATATACCTCTTTTGCCAGTGAAGGATAATACAAAACCTTGTTTTTGTACTTTGCACTTATCAGGATTAAAATCCAGTATCCAAAGCTTTGCCCAATAATAAAGGTTATTTAAGTCATGCTGTAATTGCTGATTATCAGATGCATTGCATATTGCATTCCAAATTTTGCTGTCCTCCGCAAAAAGCTTTATATTGCAGTCTGTTTCGTCTGGGATATCATAGATTTAAAAAAAAGAAATGGTCCAAGTACTGACCCTTGTGTAACCCCACTACTTATATCAATAGATTTAGAGAGCCGTCCCCTAGCACAGACTTTCATTTGTCTATTTTGTAAAGATTCCTTGACATGATCCAAGCTATTGCCACAGCCATGCAATTTATGGGTAAGTATTTTATGGGGCACACTATCAAAGGCCTTCTTATAATCTCAAGAGAAATGTTGTTTATGCAATGCCTTGGTCTAGGCACGTAGTCCAATTTGCAAATCTCTCTAATAAGTTGGTAAGACAGCTGCTGTTTTTTGTAAACCAGAGTTTAATTGGCGTTAGGTTATTTATGTAAAAGTGGTTCATCGATTTATCTCTAATGAGTGAGTCCATTACTTTGCATATTATGCACATGAGAGAAATCTGTCTGTAATTTTCAGGTAATTTTACTTCCTTTTTAAAAATAGGTACAACAGTGACGGTTTTCCAGCTGTTGGATAGTTTTCATTTTAATAGTGAGTAATTGGTAAATATATGTATAGGTTTCGCGAGTTCCTCCGCACATTCCTTCAATAATTTTGGATGTATTTTGTCAGGGGCAATGGCTTTATCTTCCTTTAGTAATCTTAACCTAAGACTATTTCGTCAAACGCATCCTCATTTGATACCCTATCTGAAAAGTCTGGTATGGTGTTATCTTCATCCTTTACAAAGACAGTGTTGAAAAATTTTCAAAGAGTCTCTGCATTTTCAAGGTCATTGCTAGCCAGTGTACCATTCTCTTTTTCTGGGCTATTGACAGTGATATTAACTTTTTGTGTATTAAAGCGATTCTAATCTCATCTCAAATGTTGTATTGCACCGATAGAATATGGTGTATAGATTCCATATCATTCATATTCCGTCACATTCCCTGATCTGTATCGCAATTATCTGTTTTGTAATATCGAGTAAACGTTGAACAGTGATCGACACCATTTTGTCTCCTCAAGCTATTGTGTGTGATGTCATGTAATCTCCAATGGATCACATTCTTTATTATGTAATGCTCATCCCATTAAATATTATGAAACTAATTTGACTGGAGGTTGTTGCTGCCTATGGCAGCAACAACTTCCAATCAAATTGGTTTCAAAATATTGAACAGCTTACCTGTAGGATTGCTTTTATACCACATTGCCTAACTATAGCTGGCGCCTCTATGACTGAACGTATATACCGAGGCAGACACACAAGGATTTTTCTGATTGGTTGAAAGTAAATCACGACGGCCATCATAGGGTGTAGAACTGTACCAACATTTAACTACTAAATCCTGAATAGCTTTCCTTAGCGACGTGATAAAAAGCTTAACATTACCTGGATAGTGTATGACCGGCGTGTTAGATCGCCTGAATAGTTATCAAGAGATGGGATTAGTTGTCCTTTAAGAAAGCAGCTATAAAGCGTTTTGGGATTTCCCTGAACATTTCTACCGAGATCCTTTTCATATTTCCTGTGTGATGCCTTACATAGCTGGTTTGTTAGATTGCGTTGTCTGACATAGGCTACACCTCATAGGTCATATGACGATTTACTAGACCTATATCTCTTCCAGAGATCATGCTTTTCTTATATCGCAGTATTATTATTATCTTATGGAATGCTGACCATGCTGCTTCCATGTTCTTCATTCCAATAATATCTTGCCCGTATATCTGGCATATTAAATATGTACGTGATATTGTCAACCCTGTTACAAGCCATTGGTAGAAATTCCTCGAATTACGGAACTACTCCCAGTAGATGACCAGCACCTGTTAATTCGTATCAAAGACCCAATACCACAGAATTGGTTCTCCGTGAATAATAAGGCAACGTACCGTTCCATTTTAGCTACGCCCCGCCCATCTCTAGCTAAGCTCCACCCACATCTCGCTCGTGTTGGGATCGATCGATCTCTGAATTCTCTGACTATCAATTTCCAGAAAACTATACAGCTACGCCATAGGCAGCAACAGCACCCAGTCAAATTAGTTTCAAAATATTCAACAGCATGTTTATTAAATAGTAGAGAAATACAATTTGTACAACGTGTTGGCCTATTAAGAGTTAAAGACGGGCCGTATAGAATGGTCTATGACGTAATGATTATGTGGTAGCCAGCTCTGGCAATATGTACAGATGATCCTGCCGAAAGTTACTCTATCTATAACTGATATAGCAGTTCAGGCAATTTTATTCCTTGAACTGGCCAATATGTTAATTAAATTTTCTTGGTTAATAGTTTAAATTCTGCTTAAAATCATCAATATATTCCATTTAAATGTTATTCTTCATTATATTAGTTCCGGGGTAATTTAGAAAATGTTACTCTTTCAATATTGTGATTAAAACTGAATGTAAATATAATTTCACATTAGTCAGGATATCTGCATTTGGGGCAATTTTAGAATGCTTAGAGTTTAGGCAGTGGAGATTAATATTGGTGTTTATAGCTATGATAGGGTAATTGTATAAAAGGGGCCGCCTTTTGAATAACTGGCATAAATGTGAAATTTGTAGTTACTATGGATATACATTAACATAATTGACATAATAAGATATGTAATTGTGGTTTTGCATTTGCAAACGTGTGCATTTATACAGGCATAGTTTGCTGATTGCCTAGCACATCACCAATTATTACGGAGTGTTGGTTTAGAAGTTGATAAGTGTGTGTGTGCATGTGTGTGCGTGCGTGCGTGCGCGCAAGCGTGCATGCGTATGTGCGTGCATGCGCGCGCGCGTGTGTGTGTATTTTAAAACTGTATATTGTAATTATTAGCTGATTTACCGTCTAAGGCTCCATGCTTTCTGCAGAAACTCGAACAATTGCAACAATAAAACAACGCAAAAATAATACAATTCCAAAATACAAGAATACAAGAGCAATTAGAGAATGCCTAAGCCTGGCAATTCTAGCTTACTGGAGAGCATTTGTTGTAAAAATTACCAAATCAAATCTAAAGAAACACTCCCAATCAATAAAAGTGAAATGTATTCAAACAGTCCCATACAGGCTTCATAGTTGTGGCGGGGACGAGGTGAAAGTCATTTGCGTCAATTGGTAACTTGACATTTTTCTATGCTTTGGCTTGCACCAGATCAATTTCTGCCCAGCCTTGAACGAAGTAAAATGAAAACAATAGCAGCTCTTACAAAACAGCTCAGAAATAACTTTAAACTTTTCCAACACAAAATAAAATGTACTGTTGAATATTTTGAATATAATTGTTATTATCCAATCCAATGGACCTTTTCATTTTTAGCTACGCCCCGCCCATCACTACCTAAGCTCCACCCACACCTCGCCGTGTTTGGATTGATCGATCCCCGAATGCCCTATCTATCAATTTCCTAAAAACTATACAGGGAAGCTGTTGAATATTTTGTAACTAATTTGACTGGGTGGTGTTGCTGCCTATGGCAGCAACAGCGCCCAGTCACATTAGTTTCAAAATAGTCAACAGAATATTTATTAAATAGTAAAAGCAAACAATTTGTACAACAAGGCATAGACCGTCATCAAATATGCGTTCGTGACGTACTTATCGACGTCATTCATGACGTCATCCATTATGATGTCATTCTACACACCGCGTAGATGATTATGACGTCATATGATGGGTACATACTCTGGAAAGGTGAATTATGTTCCTAATATTCAAACGAACATTATTACATTATCTTCAAAAATGTACTAACTAACATGTTTCTTCTTTTGTTTTGGAAGCCCATTAACTTGTTTCTGAGTTGTATTGTATGACACCGCCGAGAGAATGTGTTACTGATATGCGTAGATAATATCATATAGCTGTACACCGTCCTTATGAAAATTCACAATAAATAATCATATTGTCTAGTGTAATATTTCCGGAGCGCTGAGTGAACCTAAACCATACCCCGGAATAAATGACCAAAACAGGTAAGGTGATGATAACTTGTAGCAATATTGTGAATGTGAAGTGTGTTTCTGTAACCTGATGTTTTTTCTCAATGTCACCACCTGATGTAGCTTCAGATTATGAGTGTTAAAATTAAAGATGCATATTCACAACAAATTGTTTCAAAATAAAATTGTTAAAATTATATACTTTTAACGGCTTGAATTGTGTATCTAGACGTAAGGAAATGAAATAAATCTTAGCATAGGATGATTTCATTATGCATAAATTAATATAAATTTTTAACTTGTGAAATTGAAATAGAGGCACCAGTCCCTATTTCAACTTCAGAACAAAACAAATTATATTAATTTCTACGGAATGAACCCGTCATATGTTAAGATTTATTTCGTTTCACTATATTAAAGTCCACAATTTAAGCTTTCAAAAGCATAACATTTTTACAATTTTTTTTTCAAGTATTTTGGTTTGAATATGCACCTTTAATAGATATGTCTATTTTAAGACATTTGAATTATACCAACGTATCCCGGCGTAGAGACACTGGGACACCCCACCCCATGTTCTCCGTACATGTCATGTTAAAGTATAATTGAAATTTTAAACAAAAGGGAGAATTATTTTCAAACTAATTAACGATAGTGTCCCGTCACATTTAATTTTTAAAAGAATTTGGGGACATTGATGGACCAAATAGAGAGATACTTGCTTATGGCATTGTACCTCCCAATTTGGCTTCTCCAAAACCCAGGTGGCTGTGACTTTGCAAAGATGTATAGTAGCCACGTTGATTGGTTGATTCAAATTCCGATTTATAATTAGGAAAATACCTGAACAAATGAAGGATTGATTTGTTAATCGGAAGTATTCTGGACTTTTATTCACAAAAGCCTGTTTGATCCATTTTAACTCAATGCCATAGTGCGGGTATCTGGCGTCTGGGTGAGGGAAAGAATAATTTTGCAGACTACCGCGTCCCCCCCCCCCTCCATTACAGTAGCATAATTACGCCTGGTGGTGGGTCTATGATGGGGTGACCTGTTCAGTTGCGGGGTGGGTTGGTTGCGAATGGAATTGTGAAATCTAGATGCTCTCAGAGGGCATAGTTTTCATCTAAGGAGGTACATTTTGTGACATCTGAATACGGCATTAAAGCCAAATCCATTGAACCCTGCTTACTTCACAATACCACTTCAACATGGCTTCAGTTGGAAATGATATCCTCACTCGTATTTTAATACAATCAAACGACAGAAAATGGCAGCGATGGAAGACTGAATAGACGGTATTATGGATCTATGTAAAGCACATATGTGTGGGATGTGTTTGGCTCCCTTCCCCTGAACATTTTGAAAAACTAGATCCTCTACGGCCATCTGGTGTTCCAGGTGGCACCAACTATCGATCTGTTTCAGATTTCTTCTCTGCTCGGCCCACCCGCGGTATAACGAATGCAATCTCGTAAAAAGGTTTATCATAGGATTGATCCCCTACCTATTCTGATATAACGGAGCCACAGTTTGCCATTCGCTGCATTGATTACGAAAGAATGTGAAAATGTTCGCAATATTACATGTTTTCGTGACGAACGTGGAAAAATAATTCACGGATATAGGTGTCATCGACGTTTACTTTCTCGAATTTTCCTATCAAAATTCATCAAATTAACCATAATAGATTTTCTTATGTTTGTTAGTTGTGTACGTAATTATGACGTTGCGGTGTCTGTGGAATTTTATGACGTTTAATAACTAAATTTTAGCAAATAAACAAAGAAACGCTGGAACGATAAACAAGTCTGAAAATAGACTGAAAACATTACCACGCAAGGAATTGTGGGAATTTGGGAGAAAACCGGATTCACAATACTTTCATTTACTTACTACTTTATCGTACTGCGGCAGGCAGCTAAATTTCTGTCCAAAATACCTAAATATAATTGGCCAGGATATATGCAGAACACCTTTCGATCAGATCATGAAACCTCTAAATCAGATGCAATGTACCTTTCAATTATAGATTTGAATTTCAGTGACGAGATATGCGTTTACTTCACCTGTACATACAGGAGCCAGCTGACTGTTTTAACGTGCCAATCGCCTGTAAAAGCAATACACCTTATAACAGCAAAGGGTCTTGATAAGATAGTGTATCTACTCAGATGATGTCATCTGTTAATGAGTGCAGGAGTATTGCACAGATGATGAAAGTCCTAGAACATGCATTGGTTCAAGTATATGGTTCTGATGTAATCCGACATATGATGATTTGGAAAGCAATGGACCTTTTCATTTAGCTATGCCCCGCCAATCTCTAGCTAAGCGTCACCCACACTTCGCCGTGATGGGATGGATCGATCCCCGACTGCCCTAACTATCAATTTCCGTAAATCTATACAGGAAAGCTGTTGAATATGCTGTAACTATGGCAGCAACAGCGCCAAGTCAAATTAGTTTCAAAATAGTCGACAGAATATTTATTAAATAGTAAAGACATAGAATTGTATTGCTACAATTATGCTACAACCAGGAGAACAACCCGATACTAGTGGAGACCATAAGGACAGTGGTGAAATGCATGCTAAATAACCATCTGCTGATAATTACAAGAATAGCTACATACAAGTGACAGTAATACAGAGACCTCGCAGTGCAAGGATGGATCTCAGGCTATTAATAGAGTTCATTGTGAATTCAAATGAGTTGTTAGGTTTTGGATGAATGCATTAACCTCCGGATGGCATTAGAAACTCAATCACAGCCACCTAAACTATCGTTTCAATTTCTTAAGTGCAGATGAATCTCAGAGAATTTATGATGGGTGAATCAACTGGTGATTGGGAATGTCATTTGCATGTTGTCGACATATTTCTCAATCTATTTGCAGCAACGGTTCAGCTAAGTTCCACCACGGGAAACCGTTGTTAATAAAAGTGTTGCCCGGTTTTTAATGAGATTCAGGAACTCTCACATGTTATAAGTTGTCAGAACTCTTCTGCCAAGAAAGTGGAAAAATATGGATATACAACTTTTCTGTATTCTTTCTGGAGGTAAGAATATGACATTCACCGCGATTCTTTATGACAAATACATGAAAATGGTAGTTAAAGCATATTAGATAGATCAGAAGATCATGCCACAGACTGAGCTATTCAAATCACTTTCATAGTCTGTGTGTCCATCACCTGGATGTTCTGTGGGAACTATTGGACCATGATAGTCTCATGACATGTGAATGTGGAAAGTGAGAAATGATCTATTATTCCAGCTATGATAAACATGGAGAGTGCCCAATAAAATGTGCTTAACTTTATCACGGTATAAATGCAAATTATCAAGAAGTAAAACGGTGCGTTATGAATCAATGCTCCTGCTACCAAAATGGACACAAGAGTGAACACATGCCTTCAAACGAACAGGACAATGACTATGATCTTGGAATGTGTTCTTACTAGAAACCTTCACATATTTAGACATAATTAGTATGCAGAAAAATGTTTAACCTGCATCAATTCCATCATCAGCTATCCAACGATATAGGATACAGGATTTGTGGGTTAAGATGTGCCTACCATATGCATTTTGTCGACAATCTGAGTCCGAGATACACAAGTACATGCCTAACTAGCTATAATATTGTTTAAAGTAGACCCCATAATTGTATGATCGATAAACATACCTTGAATTCTTAGTAATATAAATCGAGATGGACCTTTTTCGTTTTTCCGCCATTTTGGTGACCATGTTGGATTTTGATCACAATCAAAAGGTTGATGATTTTGCAACGTTGTTTATTATTTGAAACGGCTATCCATGTATATATGGGCCAAATTATACATGATCCCCCCTCCACCCCACCCCACCCCACCCCACACCCACTCCCACACACACCCCACCCCACACCAACCCCAACCCCTTCTGGTCAAAATAGACTAAACTGCCGCAAAATTGAAACGATCTTAAGATTCTTTAGGGGCATTCGTGGGATTTCTAATATATAATTCTCTATGTGGGTCTCTGTCAGGAAAATACAAAATCATTTATAGGCTAATGTTTTCGCACGAATCTTGTCTATTTCCAAGCATATAATAGAACAGATAATAGATATAAAAGAAACATTGCTGTCATCGATCAAGCATTGCACCGTTTCAGATTTATTTTCTGCAAATGGATAAAGATAATGCTCAATTTCCATCGCTAGACTTCTGAATGCTTTGTAAAACCATGATTGATTGATTGATTGATTGATTGATTGATTGATTGATTGGCCCACCTTTTAGACAGATGAAACGCAATGCGCCATCTCAAATACAGTACAATAATATTAAAAAAATTATTTATATAAATATATATATATATATATATATATATATATATATATATATATATATATATATATATATATATATATATATATTCAAGAAAGGATGTGTCACTTGCTACATTTGGACTAGATGCTTGCGGATTGGCACTCTTTAACAGGTAATGTTCAATCCGGCTAAAGACAACCTATGCAGTAGTATTAAAAAATGTCCATCTGCAGACCAGGAGAATACCTTTTTTGTAACTGGAATGCCTGATTTGATGATTGAGCCAATCATTCCAGTGATAAATTTTAAAAGATATTCTTTTCGTGGCCTGGTAGTGGGCATTCATTAAGAAAATATTTTAATACTCTTGACAATTATTGACCATATACAAGATGCTTAATAATGGCTCTTAAAGATAGCTAGCCAGTTTTGTTTATTTGTTTTGCCTGTGTACACTAGCTGCCGTTTTCCCAATGCATTCGTTCTTTCCACTACTTCATTGCTGTACAGAATATAACGCGAATGGTGCCTAATCACATGTGTTCTTTTCACCTGAGTGGACAGGATCCCATATTGGATTGCAATGGAAAGTCTGGATCAAACTGGCTGTGCGGAAAGTGGCGATGGTGACGTCGATAGCCGAGGTATGCGCGTCACAACCAATAACACACTGACTGACTGTGTTGGCGCCGGTACCGCAATATTAACATTCGGTGGTGCATTCGCTGGGGACCGGGTGCGATACGGTGTATTTGTTATTATGTTGATCTTCGCCGCTCTTACAGTGTTTGGTAATGCCGCTATTATCGTGTGTGTGATAAAATCTCGTCTGTTAAATTCTACAAATTATAGTGTGTACGTGGTTTCTTTGGCGGTATCCGATCTTATTATTGGTGCAATTTGTATCCCAGCCATGGCTATTTACACAGTTTATGGTTACTGGCCTCTAGACACCATTTCATGCAGCATATTCATCATCTGTGATTTCGCGTGCTGCGCTGCTTCAAATATCCAACTGAACACTATAGCTTATGACAGATTCCGCGCTGTTGCGGACCCACTGGGATACAGGACGAAATTCACCAAAACAAGAGCAAGAAAGTTAGCTTTAGCTGCGTGGATGTTAGGAGTACTGTATTATCTTCCCGGAGTTGCAGTCATCAGGATCTTGGACGAGATTCACGGTACAGCTCTGCCATACCAATGCTCATACCCGGCTAATGGAATATACTTATTTGGTGCGATAGTAATCAGCACATATGGACCAACTGTATGTTTGGTGGTGCTGTACTTCGTGTTAGTGTTTACGCTGAGGTGTCGTAATAAATCAAACAGACAACGCAAAATATATCAGACAAATCCCATGAAGGTATCATCCAACGCACTTTCTTCTGTCGATAAAGACAAGATCAGTGGACAGAATCGGCGATGTCTTCTAACATTGCTGGCACAAGTCGTCATGTTCTTGATATGCTGGGTACCATGGATGGTTGTACTGCCAGTTTCCACGCTGTGCAAGACGTGTGTACCGCCAGCTGTCTTTGATATTGTCTACCTGATGGCATATCTGAATTCCACGGTTAATCCTGTACTCTATCTTGCGTTTAATAAAGATTATAGGAATGTGTTCCTGTTTATGTTATGTTGCTCGTAAAGACATGGTGTAATCATTAACGCCCGAGAGCATTCAAAGGTGCTATATTTTTTCTAATGGACGAGCTTATATGACTGCTGACAGTGTTGCGCACATATATACACTTCATCGGGACTGGATGGAGTACTGCATGGGGGCCGGGTGGAGTGCTCCATCGGGACTGGCTGAAGTGCTCCATCGGGACATGGTGAAGTGCTTCATCGGGACGAGGTGAAGTGCTCCATCCGGACCGGTTGAAGTGCTACAGAGTATCTGGGTGAGGTGCTCAATCGGGACAGGTTGAATTGCTACATCTGAACTGGGTGAACTGCTCAATCGGGATAGGGTGAAGTTTGCTATCGTGACAGAGCGAAGTGCTCCATAAGGACTGGGTGGTGTTCTCCATCGCGACTGGGTGAAGTGCCCCATCGGAATATGGTCCCACAAATTTATGTTTATTTATTTACTTCTTGTGTGATGGCCGGTCCAAATCAATAAGGTCAGCATGCAGGGGTCCATTTCTCGCCATGCCCCGCCCATTTCTAGCTACGCTCCGCCCACATTTTGACGACAATGTGATCGATTTAACACTTTTAAACCTAAATTCCTAGAATCTAAATGTCATGCCAACAATACGAGTAAGCTGTTGAATATTTGTATAATAATTATACTGGATTCTTTTCTTAGTTTCAAGTTATTCAACAGAATCTTTCTTAAGTTGTAAATTCATCAAATGCGTACACCTCGTGACGGATTTTTAGATTTTCGTGTCGGATCTATATGTCATTTTGCTTATGACGTCCGTTAACATGTGACGTAATTGATTTTGACGTCAGATACGTGAGTGAGAGATCGGATTCTTATATTAACAGGATATTTAAACATGTGAAAAGGCTTTCTCAGACTGGTTTCCATGATAGAAAAGACAGAAGACTGGAGAGTGGGCATAGATTTAGTAGTTGTAGTTGTTGTGGTAGCGACAGTAATAGCAGCAACATTAGTAGTGGTAGCAGTAGTAGTAGTAGTAGTAGTAGTAGTAGTAGTAGTTGTTGTTGTTGTTGTTGTTGTTGTTGTTGTTGTTGTTGTTGTTGTTGTTGTTGTTGCAGCAGCAACAGCAGCAGTAGCAGCAGCAGTATTCATCATCATCATTTTACGAGGCATAAGCCATTGGCTTGATGTTACATCACTGTTATTTGTTATAGTATGGCTTGCTCAGTCCAATTCAAAAGATCTTACCCTGAAGTAGATTATATCTAGCATGTTCTTGAATGATTTGACTGATGTCGCTTAATTAGATCTCCACGAAACCTTCAGTATATCAGTGGCATTAGATTTAAGTCTGTTTTGTGGAAATTCTGTGATGCAGGTGGGTGTCCTCCGCGTCAGCTGCTGTGTGCCGCCTACACTCATGGTTAGACCATGCTGCGCCTAGCATTCGTTTGCTTGCTGAATTGTGGAGGCCGTGGTTGGTCTTATTGCTGTTGTTTTCATTTTCTGTGTTCATCGCTATCAGAGTCTCCTTCTTTACGCTAGTGTCTCCTCATGCAACCACGGAGTGCGGACATGGAAGCAGAGATGTATCTACTGGTCATTGGCATCGTTACCCAGCATGTTCTTGTCTATACACAGCCTACTCCAAGAGCAGTCCACTGTATTGGAAGAATTGCACTATGACGAGCTGGTATACGTATGACCTGTTCAGTCAAATGCAAATGTTCTTTCTTTGAAGTAGATATCTAGGTTGTTCTTGAATGATTCGACTGTTGTTGCTTCGACTATTGTATCTGGCAGTGAATTCCACTGTGGTACCACCCTGTTAGCGGAGAAGTGCTTTTGAATATCTTTGATGCTGCCCTTTGCGTTGAGCTGGAACCTATGCCCTCTTGTCTGTGTAATACTGGATGGCTCGAAAAAGTAGTCCTAATCAATGTTATATAGACCCCTGATGAGCTTGAATGTTTCAATTAAATCGTCTATGTTTCAGTGGCATTAGATTTAGGGCTTCAAGTCTTTCCGTGTAGTTATACTCTTTGATTTGCCGGACGGGTTTTGTTGCTCCACGTTGAACTCAGTCTAATAGCTGTGATTGCCTTTTCAATCCTGGTGACCATGCTGAGTTGCAGTATTCGAGAATAGGTCTCAATCGAGACGTGTACAAGAGCGTGAAAGTAGATGGGTCAATGTTGGTAAATGTTCTCTTGATTAGTCCTATTGTGCTGTTCGCCTTGGATAGGATATTCCCTCTATGTATATCAAAAGAAAAGTTTCTGTCAATATGCACTCTAAGTCTTTTTCTACCTCTGACGTTGATACAGAATACATATCGGGCGTATCTGTCATATAGTATTTGGTTTGAGGGTTGTTTCTTCGGATAATATTAGAATTTGATAATATTTTGCTTATGGAATTTGTAGAAGAGTGGTATTCGCGCGCGCGTGTGTGTGTGTGTGTGTGTGTGTGTGTGTGTGTGTGTGCGTGTGCGTGTGCGTGTGCGTGTGCGTGTGCGTGCAGTCAAATACTGATGCTTTCTTATTGTTGCTCAGATTTCGTCTTCTGTTATTACTGTTTTGAGTGTGTCGTGTGTGTCTTCTTAATTGTTTCTCTCGTTTCCATAAGCGATTTGCAAAAATTCTACATATCTACGATTTCCACTTTACAGTGTTCCAGTTTTATATCAATTTCTTTCAGGGTTTTACAATATTTGTGTAGGTCTATTCTGGTCAGTTTTTCTATCTTCTGTTGAGATTTTTGTTTGTGTCTTAGTATTGTTTTATTCATGATTTTCTTAGAATCTTTACTGGCATCGGTTTGTTCCGTCAATCTCGTTTCTGTTCTGCTTTGTTGATATTTCGGCATCTGGTCATTGGTCCGTGGTTGAATATTTGCTTCAAACTCCGGCTTGATTTTCATTTAAAAATAGTGTGGTTTCTATGTATGTAGTTATTCATTGCCAAGCATAACGATAGTTCTATACATGGACTTTACTTAAAAGGCAACAAGCGCTACAATGGACCATACATTACAACGTAATATGTGGATTCATGTCAAGCTATGTCCGCCCATTCCTAGCTAGGCTCCTCCCACGTTCACGTATTTATGATTTGATACCTTGAATTCTAAAAGTACCGGAATATAAATTTCAAGATACTGTGTTTACAGTAAATTTCTTTCATTTTTACAGTAACTTACTCTCAATTTACAATAGTTTACTGGCCAATCTACTGCCAGTAATTTACTATAAATTCCTTACCGTGTAGCAACAATTTCATTCCTTGCATACGGCAGCATCCGCTTCCAGTCAAATTGGTTTCAAAATACTCAACACAATTTATATTAATTGCAAACACATAGCCTACAATTCTTGTACTTTAGTGACGGACTTCTCGATGATTTTCATGACAGAGCTATGTCAGTTTAATGGACCTTTCTATTTTTAGCTATGCCCCGCCCATCACTAGCTAAGCTCCACCCACACATCGCCGTCTTGGGATTGATCGATCCCCGAATGCCCTAGCTATCAATTTCCTGAAAACTATACAGGAAAGCTGTTGAATATTTTGTAACTAATTTGTCTGGGTGCTGTTGCTGCCTATGGCAGCAACAGCGCCCAGTCAAATTAGTTTCAAAATATTCAACAGAATATTTATTAAATAGTAAAAGGAAACAATTTGTACAACAACGCATAGACCGTCTTCAAATATGCGTTCGTGAAGTACTAATCGACGTCATGCACGACGTCATTCATTTTGATGTCATTCTATACATCACGCAGTTCATTATGACGTCATATGATGGGTGGGTACACTGAAAAGGTGAATTGAGAAGTCGGCTAACATATGACGTATTTGATTATGACGTCAAACACTTGAGTGACAGATTGGTGCCTTCTATTAGGACAGACCGATGGCGTCACGAGAATCATATGCCACTTGAAATAAACGATTCTAATTTGCGCCATCAAACTAGTTGTCAGATTTCCTTTAAACGGGATCCACCTATCACCAATAGTATATATACTACATATGAACCTGTTTATGCGGCAATAGTGACATCATACTGAACAGATTCATAAATGTCGGACGGGATGGATTCGATCACTCGATCAAGCATATAACGTCAAAATCAATTACGTCACATCTAGGCTGACATCGCAATCAAAATGCATAATGAATGGGCGTATCTAGCGCCAGCATAAACATTGACAAGTCCGTCAAGTGTACGGATTGTATATCTTTGATTGATTTACTTTTTAATAAACATTCTGCCAGAGGCAGCAACAGCAACCAGGTAAATTTCAAAATATCCAATAGCTTACCTGTATAGTTAGCTTGAAATTGGAATTCTGGGAATTCAGGGCTGAAAGTTTATGAATCGATCCGAACCCGTGTGAAGTATGGGCTGGCCATATCTAGAAATGGGCCGGGCATAGCTTAAAATGGGTGGAGCATAAAAAATCCCTCAAATGAAAATGTTAAAAGGTGAACGTCAGTGTTGTGCATTTTCAAATCTTTATTTCTCGGGGGGGGGGGGGGGGGGGGGGGGAGGGTCGAATATATGCAAATAGGTGTTCATGTTGTAAGACCTGGGCACTCAGATTTCACAAGTTTGACCTTGCAACATTGATGTAGTTCTTTCGGTGACGTTAGAAAACTTCAGGTTGACGAGATCGCTCTTATTTGATGAATTCAAAAAATAGTTTGTGTCTCGTGTGTTAAAATTGACAGTACATTTAAATTGTTCGCATCAACAGAAAAAGCCATAATAACTCGTTTGTCAACAGAAAGATCCATAATATTGCGACTAAAGGCTATATTTTATGTGTTAAATAGCGGGGGAAAAAATTGCGACTGCTCTGCGATGATATTTCGTCCTGATGAGACATTCAACAGATCTCTTTTCTGTATCCTTGACAAAGAAACCAGGTTTTCGTACTCGCAGCCATCTTGAATTTCCGTGAACTTTTTAACAGAAACATGCTTCCGAAACTGTTTTATCTACGTTGTCAATAGAAAATCTTTAACTTTAAACTGATGTGTTAACCTCGGAGTTTCTCTATGTTTTAATCTCCTGTGATACTATTTTATACACGTTATTACTTGAGTTCAACTAACTTTCAACCGTCTGTGATAGGCTCGCATATACACTTTTACCCCCGTTTCAATCGAGAACGTCTACCATACTACCGCCATAGTATCAAATTTCGTAATCACACATACCGGAACTATTATTCTGCATATTTGCCGAGCGAATATAAAGCTTAATCTAAAGGTGAAGTGACATTATAAACACTGAACAGTATTTACCTGTTCTCCAAAATATAATGCTGTAATATCTGTGAATATATTTGTCCCATTAAAGGCGACGGGGCATTATGAAATTAAGAAATCTTTGTAGTAAAAATGTAAGTGAATTAATTATTCATGTTTGCAATTTGTATCAAGTAATCGTCCGCCATTTAGTTTTGTGGCGGTCATTTTCTTTTCCCCACACCTCCAGCCTCAATCCAAAAATAGAGGTGTAGCTTCTACAAGAATACACCTCTAATGCATTGACCGGCCATCTTATTACGTCATCACAACGACTAGACTGTTACACAGACTCCACTTGGGTGACCAGACATATCGGGACCCAGTCCATCTCCGTAGCGGACTGTAAAAAGAACACTATGGATCGTGTTGATCTTGGTGTCATCTTAACCTCTGTATCACTAGCTTAATACAGGCATTAAAATGGACTTGATCCACCCAGTGGTTCGTGTGATATCAATATCCACGCAACGTCAGCAAATTCTTGACCTCATTTTGTGTGCGACATGCGTGCGACAGATTTGAATTTTACTACGAATTCAGAGGGACTATTTTTCTGTTAACTACTTGTCATACAGACTACTATAGGCTTTATATCATCTCGTTTTACGTGAATTAATATTGTCTGGTATGAGGAGAGTAGCGCTCTTGTCCTTTTAAGTTTCAATTCTCTCTACCACCATATGCTGGTGGAAATCACTACGCCAATGGCTACTCAATACATACGAGATACTTTTCTCAATCTCGTATCGATGGCGATCTCGCGAGATACGAATGCCCCAGCCTAATAAAAGGAATCGCCAAATCTAAATTCGTCCCCATTTACCTTTTGATGCCTCCTGTGTAAGACATCTAGCGAGCACCCCGATAACAAAGTTTCGTCACATAATATGCAGAGAAATCACGAATTGAGGACACAAAAATGAAATAAATATGTTTATAATTACGTTCTATCCCATTCATGCTAATTATCCACACATTATTGGATATAAGTGTGTAGTTATTCTCTTCTCTCAGATCAGCGTTTCCACCTTGCACGAACTCGAGGCCATTTTGAAAATGCCAACAACGCTGACGTCATCGATCTGTGTGTAGATCAATTCAATTAGTTTAGCTTTAATGTGTCTACGGACATATGCTTATGCAAAACTCTAATCTCGTTAATCAGACGAACTCTGAATCCATCAACCTGCTTTAAAAAATACATATATAAAGGTGCATGGGCAAATATGCACATTTTGACAGTCACCGTGTTTCTTTCTTAAACATTATTCGGATAGAGTTTTAACTTCATCTATTGAATTCACCTTTTCAGAGTATCAATCCATCATCTGACCTCGTATGACGTCATAATGAGCTTAGCGCGTGTATCATGACGTCACAATGATTACGTCACAAAGGGTTCTATACAGACCATCATCAAATCTCAAACGGTCCGACAGGTTGTATGGATTGTATGTCTTTGTAATTATTTGCTATTTAATAAACATGCTGTTGAATATTTTGAAACTAATTTGACTGGGCGCAGCAACAGCATCCAGTCAAATTAGGATCAAATTATTCAACAGTTTACCTGTGTAGTATTTTGGGTGTTCAGAGATCGATCGATCCCAACACGGGGCATAGCTAAAACCGGAAAGGTACATTGACGAACTTCTTATCCAGCCTCACATCCGGGTGGAATTTGCTCATGTGCTGAATACATACCTCTCACAAATTGGCATGACTTATATATCACTCAACTCGTCAACTTTCCGACGTCTGGTTTACAACTGTAATGTCTGTCCTGAGAGCCGTCTCGAAACAAACTTCGCAGCTAGGTATCTCGGCTCTACTTCTTCTGACTATATTAGTCTTCTTACAGCAATCCAAAGATTCGTGTAGAAATATGACCCACGGTGCTTCTAAACGGAGTATAGAAAATGCAGTTGGAAAGGTGACACAAAGCAATCTGTCTGGGAAAGGTGGTACAAAGCAATTTGTTATCTACAAGGCAAAGTGGTGTCCATCTTTTCAATTATACATGGATTGCGGGAAATCTATTTTTAAGAAGACAAGGACATGTCCCAAGGAGGAGCAGGTTCCCATCCAGCGAACAGGTGGTGGCCTACGATTATCCTTCCAACCTGGTGCATGTGACACCCTGAGATCGACTGTGGATGGATACTACTATATGAGAGCAAGTGACAAATGTACTGTCGCATCCAATGTTGATCAGAAGGACCATATTGTCAGTGCCATTTATAAGGCTAAGTTCACGAATAAACATGCCTATACAATCAACTTGGACCATACCCAAACCTCTGCCTTGTTGAATGGGAAGTGTGAGAACTGCTTTATTAATACTGATTTGAATCCAATCATGTCGTTTTATAAGAATACCTCTATCCGTGTCCAGAGCATTAGTATGGAGACATTGAATGATAATATTAAAGCATCGCTCCATCGACTTGCAGAGATCGAGAAGACACATACGTTTAACAAGCAGAAGTAGGATGGAGGCAACAATCTCTGTCAGAATACCATTGACTCGGGAGATACCAATAGTTGCCCGATATGCTCTAGTCTGACGGTATTAAGTGTTCAACATGTATGACATGGTACCATTCTAAATGTGCAGATCTCCCTAAAGCAGACCATATGAAACTTACAGCAAGTGATGTTATCCCATACATCTACCTCATGTATCATGCTGATCATGAGAATGATGCTGAACACATAAATGCAGTGAAGCGTCAAGCAATGCTGAACAAGAATCATGACACGAGTCTCTCTATGCAGATATATGGTCAGGCAGTTATCTCCCCTGACTCTCGAGTAGAACCACCCACATCGAGTACGGGTATAAATATCGATCAGGTCATGCAAGAAAAGGATAAGCAAGCACACACAATATCCCGCTCTCCATTAATCAGAACAATAACTGATTTGCCAGACACCTCTAGCACAATCTTCGAGGCTGAGCGGCCGGCCTTGCAAATGTGACCAACAGTGGTCTCACATATGGGAAAATGCAGACGATAGATGAGATTTTAAGGAAGGATGCTGTCAGTGATAGTTACATCTATAGATTGGAAAAAAGAAAAGAATGATTTAAAGTCACATATCCTGATTGTGGGCATCAGAAGTGATCTGTCCGCAGTGCCCTTTCAAGCTAGCTCACACAATTTCTCGTATAGCTCACAGGCATTAAAACTTTGTTGGATCAATAGCAATGCACTGCAAAAGTTGGTGGAGAAGACAAGACAGATGGAGCTGTCACTATGACTCTACAATCAAACGAGCTTTCAGAAACCGCTTTACTAAATATACAATCACCACAACTGACAGGCAATGTTTTACCAAATAGACAAGTCATTCAGGATGTATGCTTTGAATCTGTAACCCATGGACACGGCACTAAAAGCAAGCAGACAGACAGTAAGACATGTTCAAAGAAGCAAATATATTCCTAAAATGCTCCTATCTCAGGAAGACATGCAAATGTGACCCACAGTAGGCTCTCAAACGAGAGGATGCAGGCGATAGATGAGCTTTTAAAGAAGGATGTTGCCAGGGATAGTTGCATCCATAAACTGGAAAAAGGTTATTTAAAGTCACATATCAGGATTATGGGCATCAGAAGTGATCCGTCCGCAATGCCCTTTCAGTCTAACTCACAGGCATTTAAAAAAAACAGTGTTTGGATTAACAACCTGTATCCTGACATGTTAGCTGGATAAGATGAAGCTAGAATTCACACATGAGCTAGCTTGAGTGGAATACGATAGTCATATGAGTATGACAACTGAGCTTTAGTCCTTAAAAAGAATTAATGATATCATCTAGACTTGCCAACTGTGATATAAGTACCCTACATAGTGTTCAGTATAGGACCATTACAAGATGGCATCACAATACAGGATATGACGGCATATGATGGAGGGATAAACTTGGAAAGGTCCATTATATATAATAGTGGTTAAACTCAGTTCACAATGGATAATCATCCATGTAAACATTACTGTAGTTCACGTCAAGTAAGGTCTTTCTCATTATTTTGTTTTCGTGCTACTGCTTTTATTATTCTGACATTTGAATTGATTGCACCTGACATTTTATTGGCCATAACGTGATTAAGCAGTTTTGGTAAATGCGTCTCTAATAGATGCCGCATCACGCTTGCTATCGAGAATGCTGAATCATTTGAAGAGATTGTTCAATCTTACATTCAGGAAATTCTTCAATTTTATATTTAAGAAATTATTCAATTTTACATTCAAGAAATTGTTCGATTTCACAGAGTGTATGGGATGGATTTTTATTTCCGTTCTTTGGGATCGCGCGCACACACGCGCGCACGCCAGTGTCTAAGATTTTCTGGGCATGTTACTACTTTAATTACTTTCAAAATATTACAAATATTTAGTAAATTTAAAATAATTGGCCGTGTTTTGGTCGCTTGTATTCAAAGTGTTAACCTGCTTGCTTAGAAAGCAGTGACAAGCATCGTGATGTGTGCTTAATTAGACACGTCTTGACTGTTTACATGTACTTTTACTGATGTCGCTAACAACAAAGATAACGCTCAATTCTTCTCCTTCCAGAGACAAACCGTCCTTGATCTCGGCGAGTGGTACCTGACTCCCCATCCTTCATGTCAATTAATAAGACATGTTAGGTTGTTAGTGTATGCGTGAGATCCGTATTGAATATTGACATTCTTAGATGATATGAAGGTGCTTCTTATTGGAAGCTCTGTAAACAATACGCACTCGGCATAATGAATCCTCTTACAACTGCATGTAAATAGACACGTTTTCCTCATTATTAGTGCGAACTGAGACAAAGGCAAACATAGCAACACAACCATGAGGGCGTTCGACTATAATCACTCATGCTATGGTGGTTCGATAACACATGTGGCCCTATGACGAACCATCATCATATCGGATCCCTCCATGGCTCATGTAGGGTGGTCACTAGGCATGGTGTCACTGTCTGGAATATGTCAGTAGAACACACTCCATCGCCAGAAAACTGTGTTTCGACAGGCAAATAGTTAATTGTATGCAGCAACTGTGCACACGTTGAACGGTTTGTTATTTATCAGCAGTAAATATGTTATTAAAAAAGACGACCGCCTGGGAAATACAGGGAATAACACGTTAGTAGTTTGAATATGATCTTCAATGGGCTATATGGTTATGAGAACATGTGGTACTTAGGGCCTAGTGGAACTGGTGGTGATACACTACTAGCCCCTCAGAGTGGTGTTGCTTTTTACAATGACATGGAACTCAGCTGACAGGTTATGATGAAAGTTGTTTATTAACGGAGATTGCATATGTGTGTTAATATGGCAATAACGATTTTGTTATTTCCTTTAAAGGTTGAATGTGGCACGTGAAAATCTACATGCCACACCACCCCACCCACCCTCCCCCCACCCCACACCCCCCCCCCCCCCCCCGCTTCAAATATGCGTTCGTGACGTACTTATCGACGTCCTTCATGACGTCATTCATTATGATGTCATTCTATACATCACGTAGTTGATTATGACGTCATATGATGGGTGGGTACTCTGAAAAGGTGAATTACAGAATGATTTAGCTACAGATAAATAACAAAGTACAACAGATAAGTGACGTCAATTGCAAAGGTTAATACTGCACTCCAAACAAGGAGCTACACCTTGGTCAAACAGACAAACTGCCATTCTTTTTACCTACCATCCAATAGCTATGTAAATTTACATTACCCTCACCGTCTCGTCCGTTTTCATTGAAGTGCCGACTCGAAACATCTGTTTCTATTGAGAAGTATGGCGCTAAAGTTTGCAGAAAGATTTTTCATTAAATAACTCGGAAACATCCTGAAGAAAATCTGGCGTTTTGTATTTTAGCTTGCCTATGCGCATAGTCTATTTGAGTAGTACACTGGAAAATGCTTGACTAGTGTTTCCTTTACTTTGGCCAATTTTGTTTGCTCACCTGCATTCTGAGGGGCACCAGTATTTTGTGGGGCACCTACTTGTACTATCGGCGCTAAACACATGGCAGTAATAAAGCTATTCATTAACTGACACGACATCAGGCACGTGATGGCTCTTTCATTAACTGATACAACGCCGGTGTCTCCCATAGATTGCTGCCCCCCCCCCCCCCCGAGAGGCTTTTGGGGAATAGTTATATTGATTTAAAAGAAGGATGTGTGCTAGTCAGTTTGAATTCATGGAGCAAAAGAGAACAGAATGATGTCCACCCTCGGATTCCATCAAATCATTAATAGCAATGATGCGCATGTTTCTACTAGGTTAGACATTAAATAGATGATTAGAAAACGGCCGCTATATTCAAAATAGCCTCATATTATTATATTACTTCTTTTCAACCAATGAATGACGCATGTGCATATACATAGACTATTGTTATTGCATATCTCTTGAACTACATTGAGCTTGAGTTACTCAATGCACTATGTGTTATTTGTCTCCTTCAATGAGGATGATTCTTTTTAAAGGTGGAAACTACAAACAAAGAAAATTATAATATCATTGCCAGCTTGGAATGAACTGATAAACAATAAGAGACCTTTCGTAGCTAAGCAACGAGAATAACTTTGAAATTCTGTCAACCATCTATATAAAAAGGTTACGGATTTGGCGGCTGTTCTGATTGGTCGAGACCTTATGACGTCATCAGTGACGTCATCAATATTTGAATTAGGCCATGCCCACTTTTTTACTGCCAACAAATTACTCGAATTGGTCGAGAGAAATATCTATTGTTGTCTTTCGACCAATCAGATTTCAAGTATTTTTGGGCTGGAAAAAGTAGGCGTGCCTATTCAAATATTGATGACATCATAAGCTCTCAACCAATCAGAACAGCCGCTCAACCGTTCGCTCCATTTTGGGATTGTAGATCTTTAGATGATTGGCAGGTGAAACGGTGCACGGGTGTGGCCAAATGTCGATCAATTGACCCCCTCACTGCCAATTAGAGCAGCCACTTATACATCCGCCAATTCTCAAAGCTTTGGATATATTGGCACTCAATAATGCTGGTTGATGGAACAAATGACCCATGGAAGTGTTAAGGAACGTGGCCTACTTCAAATTTTTGATGACGGCATCATAGAGCGTGACCAATCAGAGCAGCCGTTTATACAGTCACCAAGGTTTGGCCTGTAGATCTATTGACAGGTACAAAAAGGTGTAAATCAAGGTCACATGACCCCTCGCTGCCTATCAGCGCAGCCGCTTATACAGCTGCCAATGTTTAACCTGCAGAGTTATTGGCACATGCCAACGCGAAAGCGTTGGGGAATCGCCTAATTCAAATAGTGATGACTCCCAGCCAATTGGGGCATTCGCTTATACAGTCGCCATTGTTTTCTTTGTGGAATTAATGAACCGTGTAAACACATATGCGTCTGGGTGTTGGTTGCTCTACAGAGTCATAACGTGTTCAACTAGGCCTGTGGTCGACTACTACTACTACTACTACTACTACTACTACTACTACTACTACTACTACTACTACTACTACTACTACTACTACCAGCACAACTGAAGTAGAGGCAATGGGTGGAGACTCTAAAGGTTTAACATTCAAAACACGGATGTAGCGTTTCCTGGCCTAGAACAAGGCAATATAGCAAGGGCAGTCCATGTATTCCAACCCTGGGTCGCTCTTCTACCAGGAAGACAAATGCTTAACATGCGCTATAAGCTCTTGCAAAAATGCCTTAGCACATGCTATCACTAACCCCTTCGCAAAGACCCTAATTATAATAATATCAATTTACTCCCCATGAAATATGGCTGCTCGTTGTACGCGTTTGTGGGAATATGTTAGGGAACGTAGGCAGTCCAAGTATTTTTTAGATATTCGGCAGCATGATTATTAAGCAGTAAAACAGACGATCTTCGCAAAACCCCAGCTATTCCCAGTAAATCTTTAAAAAAAACCTGTATATACGCTATACCTGGATATGGGGGCCAGGTCACCCTAAGTTAATAACAAGTGGCATCTATGACAAAATCCTGGAGATTGGAGGAGCTACCAAGTGAGCTTCCTGAACTATTCTGGCTCAAATTGTGAAGTACGTCTACGGGTAACGACTCATATCGTTAAATTAGTTTCAAGATATTCGCCAGGATGCTTCATAAAATTGACAATTTGCCCAGTCTGTTATTCCTAACTCGTGACACGTGTACTGGCATTAGTGCGGTCACGCATGCAGTCACCCGTGCGTGCATGAGTGTGCGCTCGCGTACTACGCTCTAGAGTTAAAACGGACACAGGTTGAGCAAAATACTGGCAAAATTAGTTGATTTGTTAACCTCAATCGCAAAGCAACCATAGACTACTGTAATCTGTGTTCGTGCATTACTGAGTTATGACCGAAAATGTGGATTGCAGTATGGTCTTCATTACCCAGGATCAGAGTTGCCCTTATGCGTCCTTTTGCGCGTATATACGCATAAAATTGGCAGAGGGACGCATACAAATTAACCCTCTGCGTCCCCGAGGACGCACGAGGGACGCAGTGAAAAAGTGTAACGGAAACTGATAACTTTGCGTGTGCTTAATTATCGATTATTTTATCGTGTGTGTATATTTATTGGTGCATGTTTTTACTTTAAAAAATAGACCTAATGTATTGTGTGTTCAATAAAAACGAACTTATTGCGTTGTTTAAGACCATGATTTGTT
>JAVVLW010000698.1:0-25000 GCA_034401795.1 Chaetoderma sp. LZ-2023a
CTGGAAGCTACTCAGCATCTCTCGCTCTTCCTGGCTATGAAGGCTAAATACGGCAGCCCACTTCCCGACCGTTAGTAGATTTTTGGGGTCGACCCGTGCCTTTTGGAGAACTAGAATAACAGGACTGTTGGTTTGGGCCACAGGAGGTAGGTTGAGTGTCCTGCCCTGGGTGCTGTCAAACTTCCGGTAGAGTATCCGAGTCAGGAGTTCTTTTGTACTACGAGCTGGCGCTCCTTCCCATATAGTGGCCAGTATCTCCCTATCAGACGGAGGTGTGACCTTGGCTCGCTCGTGGATAATGTTGATGTCATGAAGCAGTCCTCGGACCCTGTCACAGTGGGACAGTGCACGCCGTGGCTGTCGTTGTCCTGCTGCCTATAGACAATCTGCTAGAGAACTTTACCAAACATGGCAGCCGTTTAACCCCTCTATTTACCCAGACCTTAAACATGCTACAGTATGCACAACATGCAGATGGGGCCAGTGAACCCATGACATCGCACCGCACTGATCCTCGGAAGGACTGCTTGATGGTCATTCTACCCAGTATACACGATGAGAACCCATTGTCCGCTGCTGGGAAGTACATTGACTTTGCAATCTCGGCACAGATCCACGAGATCAAGAGCATGACACTCGAGTTCAAGCTCCAGAGCACAATAGAACAGACGGTAGAGCTCCTGCAGGTTCTGAACAGGTGGGAGATCGTGCAAGGCAACAGCACCATGGACACCACCTATGTGAACGATGAGTACCGAGTCCTAGGTCCGCTGGCTCATGGACCAACCTTCTATGCGAAGGGAAAGGGGTACTACGCTGTGGGGTGCAATGAGGGGTTCATGGAATTCGAACTACTGGCGGGTGTCGAGAAGCCTGTGGCAGTTCCACTCTTAACCCTCCTCGAGAACACACATGTCAATCCAGCTGCCATGCAGGATAGGCTGTTCCTCCGGTTGTACACTGAGCAGCTCGCAGATGCGAAGATGAATGCTCCAAGACTTCATGTCTGGCATGACGAGAATGACCAGGAACTGAAGCAAACGGGTTCCAAACAGCGGATCGTGCATGTGGAGCGAGAACACCAGCAGGTCCAAGCCACAGCTAACCAACGGGTAGAGCTTACATTGGATCGTGGTGCATCGAACTGTGTCGCTGTTGTGGTCCTGGTTCAGAAGGGAGGAGCCATCCAGCAGGTGGATAAGCTAGACGACTTCAAGCTTGTGGTTGCTGGGACCAATGTTCTTGGTGAGGTACGCGAGCTGGCTGACTGCCAACTCTACAGACAGAAAACTAAGTCATATGCACTTCTGCGACTCACCAGTGGAAACGATGACCTCGAGTCAGCACTCGAGGGTCGTCACCATCTCGAGGGCAGGAACATCCCACCTAATCAGGGCAACTGGCTCAGCTTCAACATCGGAAACCTCATAGCTGGGACTCGCCCATTAGGTGTGACGGTACTTTACTTTGGCTATGCTAACGTATGCGTGTCGAACACATCAGGTGTTCAGCTTGAGTGTGCATAGAGCACGACTCCTGTCGTCACCGCTGCAGCTGCCACCACTACTATAAGCTCTGCTGTCTTCTGATCTGTCGATGCTTCATAGTCGAGCGTTGGCTCAGATATCTTTACAGCCTCGTTGTACTCATCAAGACTCTCATCTGCCTCTTTGAAGCTCTGGTTGGCCTGAGCTCGGAGTTGGCATCGGCGTGCCTTCCTCTGGCGCATATGCTCGAGTGATTTGCTGTACTTAAACTTCTCCTTAGACAGCTTCTCCATTGCCTGGTTATGATGCTCACGCTCGACCTCTGTTGCCTTCTTTTCGGCGAAGTCCCCAGTTCGCTAAGGCAAACACGGCCGCATTGAAGATTATGGATGCCATGCTATAGACTGCAGTTTAAAGCTACTATATAGCTGTCCCCCAGCGACGGATATGTATGAACCAGAGGCTTATGAAGATCCAGTCGAGGATATAGATGAAGAGGACTATGAGGAGGACTATGATGAGGAGGATTATGATGCAGACGACTATGATGTAACTGAGACCGTGGGTGAGTATGATGATGTAGCGGAGACCGTGCCTGAATCCCGCAACCTAGTACACAGAGCAAAAGGAATCTATCGCACTTACATAAAAGGTTCTATCAGTCCGCTGGCAGCAGTTGGGGCTCTGATCACTCAGTTCACAACGAAGGCTGGTGAGATGGTCCGCAAGATCGCCAACAATGCTCTCCATGGGGTGGAGAAGATTTCTGAAGTCATACCAGCTATCGCCTCAGGAGTAGGTACGTTTTTCGGAGTAGTAGGCAATTGGCTACCGTATGTTGACATAGCACTCTCGGCCATCTGGGCCGCCGAACATATAAGCCATACTATATAAGGATGGCATCGCTGTACGACTGGTCAAGGCCCTTAACTTCCGAGCGTTGGTCGATAAACTACTGTTCAGTGAGGATCCAGCAGAGGTTAGACGCCAGTGTATGGAGGTGTTCGAGGAGGTCTTCAGTGATGGTCGAATGGATGACGGCAGTCTGTTCATCTGGTTAGAGTTCAACGAGGCTATGCGTGACAGGATGGGAGTGGGCGTCAGTGATGAAATCCGGGAGTTTATCAACTGTCTTTCTTGAGGAACTCTACTATCAGCCTGGTGGATATTACCATGAGCCCACTCAACTACTTGAGGCTGCCCGTCGCAAGGGCCACAACTTCGCATTGGAGACAGTTAGCCAGTGGCTCAGCTGCCAGCCAATGTGGCAGATATACAGACTTCGTCCACGGCACATCAGGCATTCCCATTTCGAGGAAACTGTCCCGAACATAGTTCACCAGGCAGATGTTCTATTCCTTCCACATGACTCAGTTGGTCGTAAGACCTACAAGTATGCCCTCACCATCGTCGATGTCGCCAGCAGGTACAAGGCTGCAGTACCCCATCACAGACAAGTCAGCTGGCAAGGTGGCCCAGGCATTCCAGGGTGTCTACGAGGCTTCGGAAAATCCCCTCCAGTGGCCAGAATTGTTGCAGGTGGATGAGGGTAAGGAGTTCAGAGGTGAGACTGCAGCACTCATACAGAAACACGGTGTGGCAGTTAGGCATGGTGAGGTAGGGCATCACCGTGCCCAGGCTATCTTTGAGCGGTGGAATCGGACACTGGCAGAGAGACTGTTCCCACACCAATATGCCCAGGAAATGGCCGTGCTGACTGAACATTCTATAGTATGGGTGAGCGGGCTGCCTGCTGTGGTGGAGAGATCCAATACTGAGGTTACTAGGCTAATCGGAAAGAAGCCGGTAGAGGCTATCAGACACTCTGCTGGTCACAGCTCTAGAGGAGCAAATAAGGGAGAGGAGTGCCTACCACCTGATGCTCTGGTTCGGTACCTGTATGAGCCTGGTGAGGTGGAAGGTGGTCGACAGCATGCAACAGATCCGAGCGGGTTGATAGATGTTCACAGGCTTGACAGGTATGTGGAGGTGGAGGGGCAGCCTACATTGTACTACCTGGCATGCCAGCACGGAGTGCCTAGGCGACCATTTGTCATAGAAGAGCTTCAGCTAGTCCCTGAAGACACACAGCTACCACCCCATAGGGTGCTAACATGATACTCGATGGGCTCGGTATGGACCCCATCTGGCAGCACATGGCGCTTATCATAGCAAGCGGAGAGTCCGAATTTTTCCTGCGCATACGTCACCATACCCTGGTTGCGCATGCGTAGGCCTCGGGTTTTAGCTCTGTCCACCCCGCCATGTAGGGCCTCATTCTGCTGCTTTGACTTTCCCTTAGCCGAGCACTTAGTTGCAGCTGCGCTCTCCACGTAGTAACATTTGGAGCAGAGAGCGATGCCATGAGAGCCTTCAAACTCAAGCTTTAATAGTCCCGGAGTCCGTCTGGACCATTTGACCCAAGCTAGCCAGTCCCATTTATGAGCCTGGTACTCTGATCGCATCTCAGGGCGAATGACGTCGTCGAGGTTGGAGCCTTCTATAGCTATGATATACGCAGAGTCAGTGTCCATCTGCAGGTACTCAAAGCTGTCACGAGCTACGTAGCGATTGAGGAAGTCGTAGTAGAACTCCAGCATTCACAGCTTCACGAGCTCATAAACGACTATCCCCCACCTGGAAGGGCCTTCGAATAGTGATTCTCGGCTTGCGACTATGGGGCTCGTATGACTCACCAATCTCCTCAAGATCTTTGAACCATGCACTACACAGGGCCTTGTCTACCACGCGTTCATCCTTCATGAAGCTGGTGTTGCTATGGCGTTCTAGGGCCTCGATGAGCTTCCCATAGGCACTGTTGCCGAGGAATTTGAAGAGATCTGCCAAGAGCGCTTTGCTCTTATCTGCATCTTCCGAGCGGTGGGCCTCCGTAACATTCTCCGTGAACCATTCGAATGGGCGCTTGGCCTCATAGTCTATGGTGCGGTATACGGCAGTGATCTCCAGGCCATGGGTTATACACCACTTGAGTGTCGGTGCGTACAGCAACCGCTTCTTGCCAGAGAGGGCGCCGACCAGCTTCTGGGTGGTGGGTCGCTTCTGCCCTGTACTCTCTAGATATGCCTGCATCTCAGAAGACACGGCCTCTACCAGGATCTCACGGTTATAGAAGGGCGGGGGCATTTCCTCGAACTTTGGCCACAGAGCCTTAGGGACCTCTATATCCACCTCAGCAAATCCAAACCAGCGGTCTGCTAGGAGCTCCTCCTTAAAGCGTGCTACACCACTGGCACTGGACCAATGGCGCACTGTCTCCTTGCCACAGGGCATCTCTTTGGCCATCGTTGACAGGTACAGAGCATTTGCGTCGTAGCCGAGTAGACGTTGGTAGACATGCTCACTCTAGCTTTTGGTATCTGGTGAACACGATGCTAGGCCCTCCAACAACCACGTTCGTCAGCATCTCGTAGGCCTCCTTGCCCAGAGAGTAGAGGCTAACATCCGGTATGTGCTGAACGGTTCCACATATGAGGTACTGCAGTGACACACCTGGGAGAGACAGGTCTCTTTGAGGATGTCTATTTCTCGTTCTGTGTAGAACTCCCGCATCCGCTCTAGGGCTTCGATGAATGGACTGACGTCCAGGTTGTTGTAGTATCACAGCCAGTCGGCGAATGTCCGCATTCCGTGCTCGCTGAATGTCTGGTTACATTGTTCCCACTCTGTTCGTGTCAAGAGGTAGCCACCCTTGAGCATAGATGTCCATGCTGAGTAGTCGGGAAGCCCAGGATAGTTGAGCATCTCATGTGTGCCCAACCATTCATACAGGAGCCAGCTCTTCTGCTGTGTACACCCGTAAGCTTTGACCCATACCTCGTACGAGACTCCTGGGCTGAGGTAGTTCAGCACATCGAGAAACCGTAACTCAGGTGTTATGAGGAACATGGTCTGACTAGCCTTCTTGGCGACTTTCACTGTACCTGTACTGTCAGTCAGCTCATCGACAAAGTACTTCTTGATGAGGTTCAGGTCATACCACCCAGAGTTGAATCCCAGTACAGGCACTTGGTCACACCACTCATTGATCAGTCACTGCTGTCCCTTTGGGAGCTTGTCCAGGTCTTTCGGTATGTACTGTGCCCTAACCCTTGTCCGGATTAGAGATGCTCGCCATTGGATCACCAGCATGAACTCTCTGATCAGTTCTTTGGGGTCAGGATTGCAGAGGTGCCCTCTAAGGAGCAGCCAACTGACACAGAGATAGGTATGTGAGTACTCTCGATCATGAGAGTCTCCGTAGGATGAGTCTTGATACCATCTATGAGTGCTTCGAAGTCATAAACTATGAAGTGTGGGTATGGGACAGTCCGAACTCGTTTATGGATGCTTGGACAGCGTTTTATACAGCACTCCCACTGTACCATAAGCATGCATCCAGACACTCTCAGCTTCTCCTCTCTCAGGACTGTCTTGTGGTATCTTTGTTCGGCATCCTCACCTTGCTGGTGTTGTGGACACCCGTGCCAGTGACAGCCATGGAACTGGTAAACGGTGTTTGTGGTCGGGTCATAACCATCTACGGGAGCACCCTCGATCCAACGCTCGCCACCATGATCACACTCCACATGGTGTATGTGTACACCTCTGTTTCTGGACTCATACTCGACCCAACGAGTAGCCGCTGAACTGGTTGGTTGGGGTGGATAGAAGGCTTTCTCATATGGAGACTGTGGCACCTCAACCTTCTCGCCAGGACACACAATTTTTGTTTTGGCGCCTGTACAGTGATCAGCATGGCGTTGAAGATGGCGTGCCTTTGTACACCTCTGCTGACAGTGACTGCAGACTAGTGTATGTGCTAGCTTGGAGATGTTCTTGATGTAGAAGCCATGGTGGTCCCACACGCCGATGGGCATGGTGTCACGGTAGTGAGCCGCTTGCCTGATCATGTGCCAGGTGCCCTCTTTGTTTGGTTCATACACGTGAATCCCGATCTTGCCGAAGAACTCTACCTTGTCCAGCTGATCCAGCGAGGTCTTGCGGACATCAGGTACTGTCTTGCCGTAGAACTGTGTGGCAAGCTCTCATGCAGGAACTGTACTTCTATCAGCTCTCGCTCCTTGGTGGACTGCTAGACATCGCCAGAGACACATGTTGTCCTTGTAGGTGTCGAGGGCAGTCATACTCTTCTTCTGTTGTACCCCGTCTGGGAGGGGGCCTGTCCCAAGCAGAGGTTGGTGGTCGATGACGGCCCTGACCTCAACGTTGATTGATCAAACAAAAGCCCACTTGGTGTTGCGTCGATCGATATTGTCTGTGTCGAGGCGGGCTTGCTCTCTTGCTGCCACCCAGTCCTGAGCTGCTCCTATCGTGTTCAGCCATGGGTTCCCCGGAGCATTCTTGTGGAAGAGCATCACCCTACCATCTTCGATGTGATGGATGCGATAGATATGGGTGTAGCGGAGGTAGAAAGCATTCTGGACAGGCTGCTGGATCCTTTACATGATCTGGCCTGTGAGGTCTCCTTCTACACCTCTGAAGAATGTCCAGCGTACTGAGCGGCGTCCTCTATCCTCTGTCTCCCTTTCGCCGAGACGCTGGTCGAGAATGTGCTCGCCTTCTCGCCTCATGCTCCGGGCTAAGGGTTCAGACCTCGGCCCCCCCATCACTTGGTTAGTGATCCTGTGTAGGAGAGGTAAGCGCTCCAGTGGATGGTCCGCCCTCCACCTCGCTACAGTCTTGGCTCACAATCTAGCAGTCATCTCCTCATCCAACTGACGAAGCTCTTTTATCCACTGCGCTTTCTTGTGGGGATTCCAAGGATCATCTTTGGTATGCACTGGAAACCTTCCCATCTTCATTGCTTGGGAGAGTCGCTTCTGCCACTCCTCGGTACGGACCTGTACGATCATCTGGAGCGGGTCGGCTTTCTTGGTCTTAGAGTAGCCTCTAAGGCCGAATTGCTTTGCAACAGCGTGAAGCTGTGCAACAGTAATCATGGTGTATGTCGCTGTGGATGCCTGTCTCTAAATGGACGTTCAGACCTATTATGTGTGGTGATCACAAGGCGATCAGTACCTATGGGGTGGACCGTCATGTCGATGTGATGTGGATGCTTGTCTCTAAATGGCCGTTCAGACCCTATTATGTGTGGGGTCACAAGGCGATCAGTACCTGTGGGTTTCCCGTCGTGGCATGTGATACCGATGGAGACTATGTGTGAGAGAGTGTATGCTTATATTGTACCGAGAAATCACTTTATTCTCGTCGTTCTTGGTACCACTCAGGACCGGAATGAAGCGAGAATTTCAAAACTGTTTACCATTTTAAAATCGGAACAGAAATGGCCGAGTTATCCACAAGTGCTAATAGTGAGATTTGAACCTGTGATTTTAAGTTTGCTAATAAACATAAGGATCCAACACATTAACTACCTCGGCCATGTATCAATATGTAAAGCTGATAAGTTATGTGTTCTCATTGCTGCGCTACATGTGTGAGATGTGGTCGATGTTCAGGAGCTGATACGTGGGAGTAGTGCGAGGGATCACTGCATTATTTCTTGTTCCAACTCGATAGCAGCATTCACATCAAAACTGCAAACGGTTTCTAAATAATTCATATACTTGAAGAGTTTGTCCATCATCGGATAACGCATAAGGCATGTTAGTGGAAATGACGAGCGGAATGTTGGGATCACTGGTCTTCTCCTCCATTTCTCAAGATTTCGATCTGCATGGTTGCCCATATCACGCAATGGCCTGGGTACTTTTTCTCGCCGCGCCACACAGCCTACATCACGCATGCATGACTATAGCTCTTCAGGCCAGCCCATTGTGGGTAATATTGTTTGTAGATGAGCGTTTACACGTAGTTGAGTGTTTACACGTAATGTTGTGCATGTATGATCGCCAGTATACCAATGGATGCTGTGTCTAATTAGGTGTTAACGCATAGCACCTACTATTCTTGACTTTCAATGACTGTGCGAGTTGGTGTTGACGTGATGTCTTACAGGTAATGAATAATTGTAGACATGTTTACCTTTTGCTAATAGCGAGATTTGAACCTGTGATTTTACAATTTTAAAAGTGAATGATACAACGAACTTAGTCTCTCGGCAATGTATGTGTTAGTAAATAAAGCTGATAAGTTATGCATTCACAGGTTACTGCACTATCAGCACTCTAGATCTTGACGTCACTTCGAGATAACACGTATCAGTGATTTCACAATAAAAATTTATTTACAATTTGATAAATAGACTGTTGAATATTTTGACAGCTATAGCAGTAACATATTCCAGTCAAATACATTTCAAAACAGTCAACATCGTGTTTGCCATGGTTGTATGACTGTGTTAAAATTGAGATTCTGGAAGAACTTACCTGAAATTTTGCCAGGGTAATATGACCAGCGCAGCACTCCCCAGTGTGGGGTTAAAACACCACAGACACACACGCACCAGCCGGTTGGAATATCAACAGGGTGGGGTAGAAGATAGGTAGGATAGGTACAAAAATGTCCCACAGATAGAAAATCCTCCTCAGGATACCAGTCAGAATAGAGAGAGAGGCCGGCCACTGGCCGGTATCCTGAGGAGGTTCTCCCGGACATGTGGGGTCAGCACGGGAGTTTTATACACATGTCTCAAATTCCTATGTCGCAGGGATTGAGAGGGCGGTGGGGGCCACGGATCGCCGAATAGCAGCCAGTTGTGGGAGGTGGTATCATTTTGACCCTGACACTACTACTGTTGTACATAAGTCGGGATATAGTGATGTTTTAGTTTGATGGATCGTGCAGAGAGGAATGGGACCAAACAACAACAACAACAATAGCAACAACAACAACAACAACAGCAGCAGCAGCAACAACAACAACAACAACAACAACAACAACAACCACAAGCAAAATTAGTTAATATACCTTTAACCCAATCTCTGAAGCATGGGTGCATACCAAGTTTCTATATATTGTATGTACATATTATATCATATCATATTATACGATATTATATATTTTATCATGTACTGTCTGTAACTGGACATATGTCCACATGTTGGATTTGCCAATAAATATTGATTGATTGATTGATTGATTGATTGATTGATTGATTGATGGATGGATGGATGGATGGATGGATGGATGGATTGATTGATTAAAAATTCTTTTTTGTTGTTGCTTTTCTTTCCTCCTATTTCCACTTTTTATGTTTTAGTGGATCGTGGTGCAGGGTTTGACGTATGTACAATTTACAGAGGTACATATATCAACTACAGTGACGTCAACTTATTAGATGGAAGTACAAACCCACCTTATCGGTTTGATTACGGTAACACTAGATGTTATTGGTAACCTACTAGGGCTGGAAGGACACGCCCACCTGGCATTTTATAACTCTTTACAGTGTGTAACATGGTACCTACTAGGGCTGGTAGGACACGCACAACTGGCAATTTATTACTCTTTACAGAATGCAACATGGTATATACAGTGAAAATTACCCAGCTGGAGTATTGGGGGTGTTGGGTGATAGTCCGCACACACTTTCCTGTAGAGTTTATTAAGTAGTGGAACATGGTCTAGAATGGTAGGACAGACCCGCCTCATCATTATGCGTAGGTAACACCAGGGTTTTGTTTGTGGTCCCATGAAGCTGGTAGGATATGCCCACCTGGCCTGGATGGTTTGTGTGAAGGTATATACAGGAATGATAGCTGTTGGTGAGGCTGGTAGGGCATGCCCACCTGGCGTGGGTGACTGTATGTAAGGATATGTACACAAGTTGTATATTGACATAACTAGAGCCTGAGCCTGGAGAAATAACAGCACATGCTCTCGTGATGGGCAATTTGGACTGGAGACTGACCATGGTTCAGATGCAGCTTACTAAAGTGGTAGGGCATACCCACCTTGACAGCATGCGTGTGATCTTAACAGTGGTTGTCACGGTTTTGTTGTTATTAGTAGTATTTAGGCTGCTTGTGGACAGAAACCTCAGTGAACTTAGTTGGTTCTCCCTTCTCTCTGCCAATAGTTTCTCTCTCCACGCTCCATGAACCGCAGAATTTGAAACCCCTTTCCACACAGCTCTTGTGGGTAGATCAACTATCATGCTCTGTACAGAAGGAAAACCATGCTTGTCTAAAATGTTGTTTGCATAGACAAATCAGTTGAATGAGTTACTTCCTTTGAGTGCGAGTTGACAAAAGGCAATCTGGTACTCCACAAGATCCTGATTCTGCAGGCAATTCCTGATCAGAGACAGAGTCCTCTTGTCAATCTCAACTGGGAGAATGCCCATCAAGCCCAATATAGCCATATTGGTGGTGGAGTCTGGAAGATTTTGGTCGCCTCATCTGACAGCTCTGGAATAATTCTAGTTGCTGAAATTGTCTGTTGTTGAATCTTCCAATTTCAGAGCCATATAGGAGCCTCTGGAAAATATATACTTTCTACCGGGACTTAATAGTGGTGGGATTCAGCCCATTTCTACCGTGACAACATGCTCCAAAGAGTTGGTACAAGTCATAGCCGTAGCTGATTTAATCAAATCGCGGACCCTCTGATTATTGATAGGAGCAATGGATCCCCGCAGAATGCCTAAGTGAACCTCCTTATCTGCTCCCCTCAGTGGTTGAGAGTTAAATTCCAGCATAATATCCTTGCAGAGTCCGGATCTAGAGTTATCATATTGCAAACAAACTGATTTCTGCCCATTGATCTTTCTATGATCTTTGTTGAATATGTTTTCTGCAACATTAATGACTACATGTTCAGAGATTCCATTCACCAGAATCATCAGGGCTGTGTCATCTGGTACTGTTTGAGTTGAGCAGTCTACCGTACCAATACATGCACCAAAACCCCTATACTGGACCTCTTGCAGCACCCCTCGGTTGACCACTTTGAAATTTGTTAGAGATATGATGCTTCCCTATATATGTTTAGCCTGTTGATAGATTTAAGCTACCTTTGACAATATTGCAAACTCGTGGACTTTTCCGATGTCACAGTAGTTAGTTTGAAGTCTTTTGGATTTCTTGTTCTTGGCCAAGGGTATTAACGGGCCTTCCTCAAACACATTTGGGATCATACGTTTGTTGAGTATTGTGTTGAACAACTTGGTTAGGATAATGATAATAGAGTAGTCTGCTGTCTTAATGTGCTCTGAGGTCAAGCCAAATTTATCTGCCACCTTATTCATCTTAAGCCGCTGGATACCACTCCAGATCTCCTCCTCTTTAAACACACCTATCTCACTGGTAGACTCAGCCATTTCATTTAGCATCTCATGTCTGATGACACCAAGTCTTCATGCGCAGAGTCAAAATCTTCATCGGGTGATGCCGAAGCCAACGCTTGGAAATGGTGCCACCAAATTGCTGCCCAATCAAATTAGCCCTAATCTGATCCTAATCATATGGACAAGTTGGACTCTGACTCTGACATTCCATTAGTACAGGAATTATATCATTCCAATAACCAAAGTAAAGTGAAAAAACTGCCTAAGTCCACTATTCCCCATCTTAGAAGGAGTTCTTCAAGGTGGTGTCTTGTCTCCTAGACTTGTGCAGCTATAAAGGGGACAGATTGGTTCATTCATTGGCACTAACTACACAAGATGTCCTACCGTTGCTGATGATGTGACTCTGGTCAACAACTCGGCAAATGAATTACAGTATATGCTGAACTGCACATTTACTTACTCAGCTGCACATACATCCTGAGAAAACCTCTATATTATGTGTGGGGTCACCAACATATCACAACGACATGATCTCTGATTGGCATCTTGGTGACACTGAAGTTCAACTCCCATAACATAAAACGCCAATCACTAATTTGATGTTAGTGTAATGTATTGTAATGTGAAATGGGTGTGGTAACACGCCAATCACACAAATTTGATGCCAATGTAATATATTGCAATGTGAAATGGGTGTGGTAACATGCTCATCACAAATTTGATGCTATTGTAATGCATTGTAATGTGAAATGTGTGTGGTAACATGTCAATCACAAATTTGTTGCTAATGTAACATATTGTTATGTGAAATGGGTGTGGTAACACACCAATCACACAAATTTGATGCTAATGTAATGTATTGTAATGTGAATTGGGTGCGGTAACACGCCAACCACAAATTTGATGCTAGTGTAATGTACTGTAATGTGTATTCAAAGAGTGGTATTACATGGGTGTGGTAACACACCACTATTCCTCTGGTACAGCGTATACTCATATTGATACTATACATCTAATTCTGTGTATAAAAATTTATAGGTTAGGGATTGGGTGTAGAAATACACCAAATATAGCAAAATATAAAAATTAGGGACTAATGTAATATGCTGCAAGAAATGTCTTTCATCAATGTACAGTCCTTATATATATTGCAACAGCGGGGCATGCGCTTTATTTATCAGCGATGAACACTGCATGCCAGCTCTCGAATTTCTCTGGCAGCGAATTCGCACTAAGTCCGTGTTTTGTGTAGTGTGCATAGGTGCAACGTTGTGAGATTTTCCAGCATAGCGGATGCACACATTCATTGCAAGCCAGCAAGATGAGTAATCTTGCAGGACGACAAATGGCAGTACGAGGCCACGCCCACATATGAGTTAGGTCACGTCTCCCCCACCCTCCAGACATCAATGTCTCCATTGATGACGATTCCACCAAAAGGAGGATATCGAGACGTGCAGCTCGAAGCAGATGTGTGCGAGCTGGCCACAGCAATCTTAGGCCACAAAGATTGCGAGACAAGATTTATCGCTTATGTGCCAGTGGAAAGCAGGAGTAAGGGGACATGTTCTTGGATTTTTAGCAGAGTTTTTGGCTCCGGGTTTTTTATTTATTTTTTTTGTTTAGGTTGGTGAACAGCTCCTTCTTATTTGATTGTATTTTGCTTGAATGCAGCAGTTTTATTTTGCTTTTCTGCATCACACATTTACAGTATAATTACAACACAATATTGCGGCAGAACAAGGCTATTGTGACTGGAATTTTTTACAATTATAGTCTAACCGCCTAGTACGTCCCACCACCAGACAATATAAGAACATTTTATTTTAACTTTAGGAGGTTATTTCCAACAATATGAAAATAACCTCGTTGTTTCCTGCCCTAAACTGGAAGGAAGAAAATTCCTTGTGTAGAGCATAAACTGTTAAGATCGACAAAAGACCTTCACAGGCCCCAAGAGTCGAAAATGATGATGATGATGATGATGATGATGATGATGATGATGATCAATACATACAAGTCAGAAGAATGATGATCCATCTTCTCTGCCCTTTCCTTATTGGTGTCCGATCAAACTGTCCAAGGTGGAAAATCTTAGGCACAGTCTTCGGGCTTGGCTAAAATGGTGGCGGATGGCGCTCTTCTAAGTATGTAATCCCCGATGTTATCCATGTAGTAGCATACGTCATGATAGTGATCTGAGGTAGTTTACTGGTCGCCACGATATAGCATCCCCACTGTTAGATTAAGATGGAGATGGGCCCAGACTTGATGCTGTATATTCGATGCGACGTCCAGTTGATATAAGGAGCTGAATGAGGGTGTGCAGTCATTGTCCTTAGCAGCAGTGGCTTGGTAGTGTCCAGGCGCTGGTCGTGCCTTGAGTACTGTGGCTGAAGATCTCATCTGTTGAAGGTGAGGTCCTCTTGAGCATAGAGTGGTGGCAGGTGCAGCAGATGGTCTGGTGAATAGAAGGCGCGCCGGCACTGTTGTTGTCTCTAAAGTGATGGCCGAAGTCATCAATGCTGTAATTGAAGTGACTGACGTCATGATGGGTTTCAAACTGATGCTTGGCTTAGTGTCAAGAAGTGGTGACCCGGCTGGTCCAACCGTTGCTATGACGACTTCTTGTGGTGCTGGTGGTGGTGATGGCCGTGGCCATGGCAGTGGTGGTGGTATGTCTCGAGTTTGTATTTGTTATCATTAATTATCACGTATTTTTGTACTTGTTCTGTTCCATGGTTTTGTAGGTGCTATTGTAACTCGTCATTTTCCTAATTATGTTCTTGTAAATTGAGTGTGTAGATTGTGTTTGGTCCTAGTTATGTGTTTGTGGATGTGAGTGCTGAGTGTGAGATTTGAGGCCATTGATTGTGCTAATATATTGTGGTGGAACTCCTTCACAATGATACAGATCTGTAGTTGCCTATGTCAGTTAGTTTTAATAGTTTCTCTGATTTGAGTATTTTCTGACCCTCTGCTGCTTTAGAAGTTTTTACGGTTTATTTCTGAAGGCTTTGGAGTTTTGTTAAGTTGTTGTTTTGTGCGTATTCATCCAGATAGCATTGCAGTATGCAGGATGAGGAAGAATATCTTTGTTTTGACTCAGGTCAGATGTTTGTCCATGCAAGTATACTCCCAAAGATTTCACGAAAGGGGCCTCCGTAATTTCCTTCTCTGTTTTACTCCAGCAGAAAAAAATAAACACACCAACCATCATGTTATTGCAGATGATCAACAATCTACGTCAAAAAGATGAAAAATTGCACCGATTCTGTATAAATCTGGAGGTAATATTTTACCAAATAATAAGGTAGAAGATTCTAAAAGTGACGGTGACGAGTTTGAGAATTTGTGTAATCAGATAATGACTGATTGATTATGATTAATGACTGATGATTATTCAATTATAATTGAAGAATTGAATGAGTTTTTCTCGTTGGATGGTAGCTATGGTCCAAAGATTGCAGATGCATTAGCAGTTCCTTTAAATAAAGGTTTGCACAATAAAAATGTAGAGGAAACGCTGAAAACCGTAGCACCTAAGTATGCTATGTTAGAAAATCGTGAGAATCTTGTCACGCTGGATGTTTTTCCTCAGTTGTTTTGGATGGTTGGACCTGCAGCTCGGTTACAGCACATAAAAATGCAAAAATGCAAAACTTTCTTATTAAGGGCACGATATCTACACTTTCGTGCATGGATGTTTTGTACAAGGCTATGAAAGGAGAGGAAAACATTGACTTGAAGGCTAATTTCATTAAGATGGGAGATAGCATGACACTCTTAACATCAACCTATCATAAGTTAAACTGGAGAAGCAAAGACTTGCTTCGCTACAGTTTGCCTAAGGTTTATCAGTATCTCTGTATTTCCTCAAACTGATGAGCTCTTTGGAGAAGAAACGCAAAAACAAATGAAAGATCAAGAGGATTTACAAAAGCGTCAATACCAATTTAACAAAAACAATGATGGCAATTCATACCATGGCAATTCGTACAGGTAAAGAAATCTATCAGAACTGAGGTCGGAAGTTCGCCAAATCATGGGAAGGCAAGTCCAGACATTGAGAATGAACACATTTGACGAAGAATTGGGATCACAATCATGGACCCAACAACCCTTTTCAAAAATGGAGAGGGGGGTCGGATTAGGAGCACAGAAGCCTGTTGCTGTTACAGATGGACGAAATGAGGTCAGTGCATATGAAAAACATGGTCTTTTCAATTCAGGTGAGAATTTTTAGACAAAAGATTTTATCATCAATTGGAAAAAATAGTCTGCCACTTAATACAACAACAAAAGCCTGACTTTATTCTTCAGACTCATGCATCCAATACTGGTTGGGTGGTGTTTATGACACAACAAAGACTAGCAGTCCTTGGGCTAACCTTAGCGCCTCATATCATATAAATGACCTTGAATTAATGACAGCTTTTTTGTCCTTACAATCAATTTGTAATCAACATCAGAACATTCATGTTCTCATTAGGATAGATAATAAAACGGCAGTGTCATGTATAACACACCTGGCCAGCACAAAAGCTCATCGTAACTCAATTATTTGGGAAATATGGGATGGCCAGACATATATGGCTTAGTGTAGGTCACATAGTTAGTCTTAATAACAAAGAAGTTGTTAAGGAGTCAAGGCGTCAGAATTCAAAACAATTGGGCAAGTCAGATGTAGATTTATTTGCACCTCCCCTAAATATGGAATCCAGGTCCATATGCTTTTGCCATACATGCGTTTATGTTAGATTGGCCAAAATTTAATGCATGTATTTTTGTCCATTCAGTGTCTTGGGACCAGTTCTGCAGAAAATAGAGATGGACCAAGCAGATGTTATTTTGGTGGCACATATGTGGCCCACTCAGTCATGGTTTATAAAACTGCTGCGGCTTGAAATAGGCATTCTTTGGATGCTATCAAAACAGCAACTACTAAAACTTCCACAACAACCATCCCGACTATATCCTTTGAGAGACAAGATGAAAATGTGTGCTTATAAATTATCTGGAAATCCTTGCAACATCGCACAGTTTCATCAAAAGCTGCAGACATCATTCTCAAAGGATATATCAAGAGATGATTGCAATTTTGTAATACCCGGGATGTCGATCCAGTTTGTTCAACAGTTCTAGACTTCCTCGTTGAGTGATTTTCGGAACAGAACACTTGTCTTATAGTTCAGTTAATATGGCCAGATCGGCCCTTTCTACTTTTTCTTTATCCAAAGACTGACAACAGGCATGCTTGGTAATCATTATTTAGTAAAACACTTTATGAAAGCTGTTTCTATTGAGAGACAAGCTTTTCCCAGGTATTCAATAATTTGGGATGCTAATGTTGTATTATAACTGTTAAAGAGGTTATCTCCTTGTAATATGTATCACTTAGATTATTGACAATGAAACTTAGTATGATTTTGTTGATTCTGTCTGGACATATAACTCAATCATTACATTTGTTGGACATCAGGAACACGACATTGACAAAGAATACAGTTGTGTTTAGATTTGGTAATTTGCTTAAGCAGCCCAGACCAGGGCGACCACTTCCGGAAATAAGTATACCAACATATGCTCCAGATCGGAGAGCGTGTACTGTTACAATTTTGAAAGAGCATCTTATACGTACCCAGTATAATAGACAAAATGTTACACAATTATTTGTATCAATTCAAAAACCGCATAAGGGTGTGTGTAAGGAAACTATATCAAGATGGATATGATGGTTATGGAAAAATCTGGCATCGATACAACTACGTTCAAACCACACTCTACCAGAGCTGCATCAACATAAGCTGCAATGACGGCAATAGTGTCCAGAAATTATATACTTGCTGCAGTGCATTGGAGTGGTGACAAACCCGTGGCGAAATATTTTAGCAAATCACTTACAAAGACTAGTGGAATATCATTTGCTGAAGGAACTTTAAAGAACTCATTGGCGAGACATAGTAAAAATAAATATACATATAGAGCTGTGTTCTGCATTATGTCGTGACCTATCAAATGACTGATTCTCAGAAATTTCATGGGGGCCGCGTAGTACTTACGATAGTGGAAAAAATTATAAGATTAAGCAGGACTTAGGCTACCTGGAAGTAGAAGTTTAACCAGGATTTTTCGGAACAGAGTAAGTACAGATGGATCACATGCCCTCCCCGAATTTGCACACACACCCCGCCCCACTCCAATGTGACCTGTCATTGATTTGATGCTAAAAAATATGACACCATCGACTGCGCGCGCATCTCATGAACCCCTCCGTACTTCCAGGAAAGTCTCGTTTATATAATCTTATAATTGGTGACGGACTAAGCATTGTTGTTCGAAATGTATGTCTTTACTATTTATTAAACATGCAGCTGAATATTTTGAAACTAATGTAACTGGGTAGGCAGCAACAGCAGCCAGTCAAATTAGTTTCAAAATATTCAACAGCTTACGTGCATAGTTTTCTGAAAATTGGTAGTCAGGAGTTCATGGATTAATCGATCCAACCACGAGAGAGATGTGGGTGGAGCTTAGCTAGACATGGGCGGAGTATAGCTAAAACCGGAAATGTCAATTACAATAGGAGCGCGACTATATAATCTGAGGGAAGACAATATTATGTACAAGGCTATAAAAATCGATAAGTCGATCAGCAGCCATCATATTGCTCTACTTCATTTTATAATTAAAAGCTGGATGACTGACGCATTGCACGCCCACACTCGTGAGTCACTCTATCAGTGATTCAGATTCGGATGACAGGAACGCTGGCTTTTATACGATCCTGCTTGTCATATGTCATTCGCAATAAATAGCCTATGCGGATTAGCTTGATGGTGTTATGTATTACAATATACACGTAGTCTGTGTGTGTTTAACCGGCTCAAGACAAAATGTTATGGTATTGTCAGAGCATGCAAGTAGAATGATTGAAGGTGATAGCAATTTTGAAAACAGCATTGATGAAAGCGGTTTGTGTCTGAACATAGCATCATGTTAGAGAAACGCTGTTTTGATATTTAATGAAATAAACTAGCTAGAACTACAACAGTGTGTTAATTCCATCAATTTCTTTTAATCTTCCACTTGTCATTCATAATGGACCATTCCAGTTTTAGCTATGCCCCGCCCATCTCTAGCTAAGCTCCACACATACATCGATCGATCCTTGAACTCCCTGATTATCATTTTCTAGAAAACTATACAGGTAAGCTGTTGAATATTTTGAATCTAATTTGACAGGGTGCTATTTCTGCCTATGACAGCAACAGTGCCCAGTCAGATTAGTTTCAAAATATTCAACGGAATGGCTATTAAATGGTAAAGACCCACGAGAACCTGGAAATCATATTTATTGAAAATAAGTAACCAGTTACTTACTTTCCAGTTACTTATTTTAGTTACTTATTTTTTCGAAAACTAAGGAATTAGGAACTGGTAACTAATAAATAGCTTCACGCACCTAATAAATCAATCTGATTTCCAAAATAGGGTTTATCAGTCTAGCCTAAATCTAGTATTCGAATACACATCCGATTCCGCCTCTTGAAGACGCACTTCGTAAGGTAACTATGTCTTTCAGTGGATGAATCCACTTTTAGTTATGCCCAGTCCATCTCTAGCTAGGCTCCACCCACGCTTTTTCCGTGTTGGTATCGATCGAATTCGAACTCCCTGAATCTCGATTTCAAGAAAATTACTGGTAAGCTTATGACAGCAAGAGCGGCCAGTCAAATTACTTTTCAAAATATATTCAACTGAATGTTTATTAAATAGTATGCATAAAATTCGTACAACTTGACGGACTATTAAGTGTTTATGACAGACTTAATTAAGTCATTTATGGTGTAATTGATTATGACGTCAGCACACACAGTGGAGTATTGATTATGACGTCATATGATTGATTGATAGGCTGGATTGGTCTATTGTGAATAATTGTGTGAAGAAAAGATCCAGTCAATTTCACGTGTGCCGTCATACACAAGAGTAAGAAGGCACATTATCTATGGACCATCAATGGTAGACCTAACAGTAACAACAGCAATCACAATAATAACCGTAAAGAAGCTCGTCAGAAGCTGAGACATGCAATACGACTACTAAACAGTGAAACGAGAACATCATTGCATGACAAGATCATGGAGGCTCATGAAAATGACAAGCAGATATTTTTTATTTTGATAGCAAAGCAGCGCATAGCTCGTCAAAGAGGGACGCATCAGCTTATCATTGATGGTGAAATATGCAATGATGATGCTGGCATCTTGAGCGGATTCAAGAACCATTTTGGTTCACTCACCATCCCCCTGCTAGACCAAGCCATCAATGAAGAGCACAGGAGAACTGTGGAACTTGATGTCCAGATAATTGAAGACGTGTGTAGCAATAATACTACTGGGACAGAATGTGAATCAGTAACTGAAGCAGAGATCCGAAAGATCATTGCAGGATTTAAGAATAACAAATCAGCAGACCTGCATGGGCTAACAGCAGAACACTTAACGCATACACCAACTGTGGTAGCACATCATCTCGTAAAGCTAATGAACTATATAATCAGTACAGGCTACATTCCATCTGATATGAAGCAAGGAATCTTAACTCCAGTATTAAAGAAGGGTAAGGAACTGCAGAGGAATAACAGTCCTTTCAATTGTAGGCAAGATCTTGGAAAAAATAATTTTACAACGGACAAAGCAACAGCATGATAATGGTCAGTCAAAGCTGCAAAGAGGTTTCACTGAAAGATCATCCTCAGTAAACACAGCACTTATTATTTCAGAAGTGATCAATCATCAGCAGCTCAGTATGGTAACCTCAGATGTTTGCAAAGCATTTGATGTGGTGTGGCATGCGTCCGTACTCCGAAAGATCTACAACATTGGAATTGAAGGGTCATTATGGCGAACCATCAAAGAGATATATACTGATGCTCAATCTTCCGTCAAGATGAATAGAACCCTCTCAGACCCATTGATACGCCAAGGAGTACGCTAAGGTGGAATTCTCTCAACAATCTATTACAAACGCTTCAAAAACAACCTTCTCAAAATAATTGAAGATGTGAATATTGGTGCTAAAATTGGCACATTAACTGCAGTGCACCAACATGTGCGGATGACATAGCTCTATTAGCTCAGGACACTGATCACCTAAAGGAGCTCCTAAACATAGTTCAACAATGCACACTTCAAGAACGCTACACTATAAACACTGGGAAAAGTGGATTGATTTCTCTAAACAAGCGAACTAAATCTGCTCCAGTTATTCCTCTAGGACACAGACAGATCTTTGAATCTAAATGTGAAACTCACTTAGGTATAGAACGGTCAACAAATGGGAAAGGCAATGTAGAAAAACGCATTCAAGCAACAAGAAGAACAGTCTATTCGCTGATGGGAGCTGGACTTCATGGAAATAGTGGACTTTCCCCGTTAACTTCAGTGCATATATGGAAAATCTACTGTCTTCCAAGATTACTGTTTGATCTAGAGGTCATTCAGATGATAAAGGCTGAGATTAGTGCATTGGAACTATTCCAACTGTCAATTCTTAAACAATTACAGTCCCTTCCAAAGAACACAACATCATCAGCAACACTATGCCTACTAGGAATAAGACCTATCCAAGCAGAGCCAGACTCCAGAAAACTAAAACTACTAGGAAACATCCTCAGAAATGACGATACTGTAGAATTCCAAATAGCAGCCAGACAACTTGCTGTAAAGAATATTAAGAGCAATAGTTGGTTTATGAAATGCCTAGAAACGCTTCATAAGTATCAGCTCCCAGGTGTTTACCCACTAATTAACAGCATGCCTGCAAGGTTAGCGTGGAAGGCACACGTAGAGAAGCACGTCAACTGTGCTGTACACAACGTCTGGAAAGAAGACTTTGTCATGAAGACATCAACAAAATACTTAAATGTCAATGTATGCATTGTAAACAACGGTCACCACTGTTGGAACTCACTTGACAACACAACCAGGGATGTTAGACGAGCAGTAATAAAGGCAAAGATTCTGACTGGCTCATGCATCTTGCAAGTAAATCGTGCCCAGTTCAATCAATATGTTGTCTCTGACAAGTGTTTACTTTGCCATTCAGCACCTGAGGACAGGAATCACTTCATTACAATATGTACAGCATTGGAGGAGTCAACAAAACCATATTTGAAGAGTATTCTCACCACCATGTACCTAGAAAATGACCCAGTCATCATCAAGACGTTATTAGCTGATCCCGAAAATACAACTCAGCTGATACTTGATCATACAATGCTGATATCCAGATTGAACATTAGGCAATTGTGTCTGTATAAATACCTCTATGAACACTAATCAAAGTAAATCAGACATAATCTAAATTTACCTATTCTTCTACAAGATATAAATGTTACTAACAGAACTTTCTTATTAATGTGTGAATGAAAAACTCTGCAATCAATTTGACGTTAATTAATTTAATCCTACTCAGTCAGAGCAATTTTCGTGTATTCGTGTATGTAAGACTGTGTTATATAGACATTTTGAAGAACCGTTTGTACCCTACGGAATAGGGGTGGGCCCATCGAGGCTGGATTTCCACATACAGATACAGATACAGTAGGCAGGTGTATGTGAGATACATCTGATGATCAGGTGATCTCCATTAACTAGACTTGACGAAGTATTTTCCTCACACCTGGTGAGAACGGTTTTACAATCTAAAGCTACTTTCATTAGACGAATTAGTTTATCATTCTTGGCTCCCTTCTCTGGTATAATCCGGATTTCTTGCGTGATGGTAAAGGTTCCAGCTTCAGCTTTCGATGCTGGTAAACAGCATAACAGAGTCTGCCTATTGTGAATTCGAGTTGGTCCAGTATGTAAGTGTGTAGTCCGGGTTGGCTAGGATCTAGAAGTATATTGCACATGCTATTACCTTCACTATCGCTTCTGTGAATTAGGCTTAGAATCTTCAGTATGTCGGATTCTTCATGTAACTTGCACTCGAGGAGTGAGGATATATGTTATCTGCTTCCTAATTTCACCATGCCTCACATGCTCACTGGCTTGCCACTGAAGAATGCCAGGTATCATGGTCTCCGTATGATCTAAGCACAGCAGACAAGTGTGGTCGTGTGCTGAACAATTGTGACACCTAGTCGACTGCAGTTGGAAGGTTAAAGCCAACATCCATGTTTTGACTAAAGAACTGTTCTGCAGATCTTGTGGGCTGTTACTGATAGATGCAATTACAGGATGTGGCTTTCTAAAGGTGATATTTTCTGTTGGTATTTTTAAAGATGGCTAGAGTAGCATTTGACCTCTGATGTAGTCCAGCCAGTATTTATCTACTGCTTTATTCACTATTGACATCCCTGTGATCTTTGAAGAGGGTTATCAGGAATTATATGAAATGATGGGAGTAGTTAATTCGCTAATAGTTTCCCTATCGTGCAACTCCAGCTCTGATTATGAAAACCTCTCATGATTACCTGTCTATTCATTATATCGTATTCTACCGTAGTATCATCTCTACAGATATGTCCAAGAAAGAGTAGCTAGCACATTGGTATCCAAACTTGGTTCAAACGGGCTAATACCATGCAACACGCAACTGATGTCACTGTTGTAGGAAGAGTAAGTAGGCTATTAAGCATGTCTCTGAATTCGTTTTCTATGAAGTTAACGTCTTTCTTATTTGGAAGCACAACTTCTAAGCTATATGTTAATGCCAGTATAACATATACTAGCAAGATGCTCCTTGGTACAGCAGGAGGTAAGCCTCCTTTAATGTGCAGACCTGCAAGTAACAGATGGTATTATGATCTTCTCGATTTCTTCAGGTTGCTTTCACATGTAGCTCTGCCATTTCCTCTTCGTATGTCTCTCTGAATACCGAGGCGTGTTGCTGAATCTGCCACTGCAACCTTTTGTCCACCTATTTATCATAGGTGCGGTAGGTCAGTATACTGTAGGCCTGTGTCACTTGTGATATTTACATTCTTGGTACTTGTATCTTCTGGAATCTGCAAAGGCTATCACCCCTAGATTTAATTGTGCTTGCAGATCAATTTTATTTGTTGATACCATCGTCAGATCATCGGCCACACATGGATTGGCTACCTTGGTTACTCCTGACATGGCCCCTTTGTTACTGTTACTTAACTGATGCAGAAGCAGGCGATGTGTTGCCTATACAAGTTCGTCGAAGTAATACCTCATTGTCATCTTGCACGATATTAAATGGCATCGAAACTTTTCCATCAAACTACCTTTGAGGCCGCATTTATACTCAAGTTGGTGGTCAACAACCACCGGTAACCCTGGATAACATTCAGATCAAGCTGCAAAAGATAGATTATCATGGTAGACTACACCAGATGCTGAATTTGCATCTAGGTAGGCTTCGTATTCTAGGCACGCCTGTGCTTTTGACTCTGACTGCCTCGTGAACAGGAAAAGTGATGAACAGGGGGGAGACCCAACCAATAAATTCTCTCTGGAATTTGGCTCGGAGTCGACCGCACCCTCATCTTCGGATAATCGCGTAGTAGGATTTCCAGTACCTTCCCTATGACTGGCATTTCTGTAATACCACTAGTTATTGGGGTCATTCATAGTGTCCTTTCTCTTATACATAGCAGTCATAACACCCATTTTGAGGCTATCAGGGATCTTTTTCTACCTACAAAAATTCAAGGGGTCTTTTATTTGGGTAAGTAGTCACTCCCTTCGAAACACTATATGCTCAGCATGTCTGCTCTAGATGTGTATATCTGGGCCCTTTTCAGATTAAAGTTTACTGACTGCTTTCTTAACCTCTTGTACTGAATATAACCTGGCCTCACTGCTCTCCTCTGTGAATATCATCTGGAGGATGTTTGCATCAAACTCAGTTTCACGCTTGTAATCACTGTGATAAGACAGATTTTCCTCTGGTGTAGCTAGCTGAGAGAAACGTTTGGCCCAACTATCAGAGAACTCATCCTAGTCTGGTTGCAAAACGTGGATTTTTCATTTGACCCAAAGTTTTTGGACTCCCAAGGATTCTTTTTGGGTTTTTTAATCTCGAGACCTTACTGATTTAGAATCTGTATGATGCACCTCTGGCATCCTTGAGGAATTTGAAAATTTCAAGATGTCTGCCAAGATGGCCGCCTAAATACATGATCAGTCTTATCTTGCTTTCCTGAACAGCTCGAATAATAATGTTGGTGTCTAACCATAGGTTTTCAGGGTCACCGAGTCAGATCATATACAATAGAAGCAGTTTGGGTGGTCACATATACACGTTTGCAAAAGTTAAG
>JAVVLW010000699.1:0-50000 GCA_034401795.1 Chaetoderma sp. LZ-2023a
GATAATTTTTAATCATTCTCCGTATTATGGATTGGTGGGGGGGGGGGGTACATAATTTGTAATCATTATCCAGATAATCTCATTTCAATACCTTTAACGAAATGTTCGCCGCATACTCGGGCACTTTCGTCCCCTGGAGCCCAGTCTCTCCATGTAATTGAATCCTTTCTATGAATGGCTTGTAGCCATAAACTACGCCTCGGTTCAGCCTTCGGAATTCGATGGAATTTTAAATCAGTTGACTTATCTGTATCTCTGTTAAAACAACTGACAATTATACATTCTTTTCCCATCTTTTATCACATATATAGTAATTTTAGCTTTACGAATCGCGTAAAAATTAGAAAGATTTACCACAATATTTTCGTAATTAGCGCGATATTTACGTAACCAATGTACACAAATTCGACGCCAAAAATTATGGGTGTCATCTACTGACCTCCTGGAACTGATAACGATAAATTTATCAAATCACTGGAAAATATTTTATATACTGCACAAAAGGAAAATAAAGCTGTGTATATATTGGGAGTCTTTAATATTGATTTGCTTAAACAAAATTCTTTGTATACAAAAGACTTTCTAAATCTACTGAAAGCAAATGAACTCTATCCATTGATAACCAAACCAACGTGGAATACCCAAGACACTTCTACTATCATTGGTAATATTCTCACTAACAATACTGCAAATGCCATGATCCAAGCAGGTATTTTTGTTGTAGAAATTTCAGATCACTTACCTGTCTTCTATTTGGAAAAAGAAAGAGTTTGAGAAAAAAATGTTGTCAAAGAAAAAGTGATGAGTAGAGATTTTAAACAAGAAAATATAGAAACGTTTAAAAAGAGTATGGCTAATGTAAACTGGAATCAAATAACTGAGACTCATAGATGGGAAGATGCCTACAAGACTTTCCATAATATATGTACTAATATTTATGAACCTTGTTTTCCACTTAAGCAAATTAAAAAACTTAAACAAAACCCAACTAAACCCTGGTTAACGAGAGGTTGGTAGCTGCATGTCATAAGAAAAATAAGCTGTATCTAAATTTTATTAAAAAAATTCAACAAAATATAATCATTCACAATTTTAAAAATATAGAAATAGATTAAACCAAATAATTAGAACAGCAAAAATAAATTATCATCACAAATTTGATGAACAAAAGGATAATATTAAGGAAACCTGGAAGATAATTAAGTCATTTTTGAATAGGCAAAAAGCTACCACCGAAACATCCAGGTATCTATAATAATACAGTTGTTACTGACAAAAAAAGATAGCAGATAAATTCAATGACTATTTCACTAATATTGGGCCAAATTTATCAAAAAGAATACAATAGAAGTCAAATATACAGGTACATAATTATTTGACGGGCAACTACAAATGCTCTATTTTCTTAAATCCAACTAACAATGAAGTAATTTTCAAAACACTAATGCAAATTAACCCTACTAAAAGTTCTGGTATAGACAACTTTAAATGGAAAATCTTTAAAACCTGTGTAGCTGAAATACTAACTCCACTGACTCATATTTGCAGCCTATCACTATCACAGGGCATATTTCCATCTCGATTAAAGATTGCACGTGTAACACCTATCTACAAGGCTAAAGACTCAACTGACTTTACTAACTACAGACCAGGTATATTTCTGGATCTTTCCAAGGCTTTTGACACCATCGACCATACTATACTATTAAATAAACTCCTACTATGGTATTAGAGATATCCCATTCATTGAACTGGATATAAAGCTCCTTGTCAAATAGTACAATGTGTACAGTTCAATGGGGGTGGGTGGGGGGCACTTCATCAAATAAAAATGTAATCTGCGGTGTCCCTCAAGGTTCAATTCTCAGGCCTTTGTTGTTTCTACTGTATATGGATGACAAACCCAATGTCTGTAGCCATCTATCACTAGTATTATTTGCAGCTGAGACAAATGCTTTCTGCAGCCACAAAGATATGAAAACACTATATAAAAATGTAAACTGCGAAATGCAACAAATAATAGACTGGTTTATAGCGAACAAAACTATCGCTAAATGTGGATAAAACAAATTATATATTATTCACGAAAAGTAAGAAATTAAAAGAACCTGTGCTTCCAAATCTTGTTATAAACAATCAGATAATACATGAAGCTCAATATGCAAATTTTCTTGGAGTATATTTAGACAAAGATTTGGCATGGGAAAAGCATATTGAAACTTAAGTCAAAAGTAGCAAGAAGCATCGGTATCCGACGCAGACTCAGACCATATCTAACATTATAAAAACTCTATACAACACACCGATACTCCCTAATATCACCTACTGTAATGCTATCTGGACAAATGTGGTAGTAAACCAAAAAAACTAACATTACTACAAAAGCAATCTATTAAATTATACGCACACCCTGCAGAGGACTAAGATATCTTCAAGGTTGAAAATTTGTTAAACTTGAGGACATTGGAAAGGTCCAGCTATATACTATGTTTTTTAGCAAATTTACTTCATTATACTATTTGTACAGTAAACAGAAGTACGTTTGTATTCAATGATCTTGTGCAGATGGTCTATAGTCATTACCTGGTTGTGAGATCGCATTCTGGTGGCTCTTTAAGACATAATGCGGCTCATTTCAAAATTACCAAAAAACCCGTTACAACGTCAGTTAATCAAGCCCATTACCACTATAGTGGATAACATATTAAATGGCCACATGCTTGATTAGTCACCGTTAATGCTATTTAATGCTATTTAAGATGGTTTGACTGTGTAAACGTTAAACCAACAGCTGCCCCCCCCCCCACCCGCTGACCAAAATGACGTTGACCATATGGTGCCAAATGACATTGGCCTTTCCTGACTAATTACACTGCTTTCGCCGTCACTTTTGGAACAAGCATACTAATATGCAGAATTTAATTGTATGAATTTTAGGTTCGCCTTCGAGCTAGTCTTCCGTACTGGGACCCATACCCTGTGACAAACAACAGACAATCATTTCATGCAGCAAAACAATCCAGTCTTCTATTAAAGAAAATTCTGCCACTATCACAAGAAGACCATATGATGAGAACATTGCTGACATTAATATATCATATGACTGTGCACGCAACTTGGTAACAAATGAACTGTATAATCATGTGGCATGGTTAATTACCAATTCTGACTTTGAAATGAACAATTGTGGGCCTGTCCTTTTGAATCGCGATCTGCATGAATTTAAGCCAAGACATTATGTATGGGAAAACAGGTGTTTCAATGCCGCTTCCAAATGTGGGTGTAGGGTTGTATATTTTCAAACAAAGTCGTAGCAGAGCTAATTACACTTCTTAATAGGTTTGGCAACAGTATAGGTTATGCAGATGCGCAACGGTACATAACTCATGCAGCAGAACATGTAAATGATAATACTGAAGTAAATGGGGTATCCATACCAGAAAATATGCTGCCAGGTTTGTTTACACAATCTTGCTTTTGACAATTTAGATTTTCATGAAAATACTAAAGACGGGACAACCCTGCATCCTACCACACACATTCTATACCATTATAACCAAGAACCAAATGCAAAACAGAAACAGATCTCTTTGCCACAAAGTTTCGAAAAAAGTAGGAAAATAACGTTAAAGGCTTCAAATCCATGCACTGTAGATGTCGCCCATTTAAGTCTGAAAGACAGAAGACAAACACGGCTTTTGACTAATACAAATTTACCTGACACAGAAGATAATGAATATAAGCTGAATGGCACAAACATAGTTTGGATGCTATCTCGAATGATACCAACACACCTTATGCCAACTGATGACTTGAACATAAGTCCAACCTTTCAGAAAAAAAGTACAATGCAGAAGAGTCAACGACGATAGGATATGGACCACTAGAATCTCCAACTAAATCAGAAGTTGTTTAAGAATCACTGAATTATGTCCTCAAGGCAGCAGATGCATTGAACTGAGATGTTGTTGTTACAGCAGATCAAGCGATTTATGATATTGTCAAAGGTCCGGCAGCAAAATTCCCAGATAAATATGGTTCTATTGTAAAGCGGTTAGGTGGATTCCACATTCTAATGAACTACATGGGTGCCCTCGGTAAAATGATGACTGGTAGCAGAATTGTAGATGCAATGTAGAAGGCTGAGGTTTACAAGAAAGGAACAACAAATAAAGTACTAGCTGGTAAGGATTATTATAAGATGGTACGGTGCCATTCTTTTCACTGAAATGGGAAGCATTTGAACAGTAGATGGTGGAGAAAGGTGATAACGAAATACCAAGTGGTTTATCTTCATCATTGTCAGAGTGTGCAAAAGATCCAGGCGAAAAGAAATTGGATGCTCTACTAAGATTTATGGAGGATATCAAGATGCAAGAAAATTGGGATGAGTTCACATCAACGCTCCATACAACAGCCACATACTGGGATGTATATACCGATGTGGTAACCATTGATCTAGGATACATTGAATCAAAAAGATCTGGTAATTGGCAGAAACACTTAGTATCCATGAAGCATCATAATTACATGGTATGTCTTCCACAGTACGTTCAAGAACTGAATGAACTGCCAAATACACACCCAAACGTGTACAATCAGTTTTGTGTGGCAACTTCACAGTAGGATAGACATCAGCTTCATTCAAAGGCGCGTGGACAGACTTAGGACCTGAGGAGACATTTAGCAAGGAGGGGAAAACATCTATGTTCAAGATAGTCAGTCTTAATGAATCAGTACGAGACAAGTATGTTAAAGCAGTACCTTTCATGACTAAGGTTGGTGGAAATGTTAAGATAGTGACCCACCTAAACGATGACGAGGATTTACAGCTATCCACAAACAGGAAGGCCATTGAGGAAAAGGAGATGATCGCAAGACTCATGAATGTTGTAAGAATTGAGATGATAAATCCCTTTTCAGGTGTTGACAAAGATTATTCTTTGATAAATATCGTTACCAGACAAAAAGCCAGAAACACAAGTTTGGTTTTTGCGTTTATAAAATGGAAAGAGTTGGTTAAAGTAGCAAAAGAAAGCAACTCGGATACGATTCTACCACCCATTAAAACATCATTTCCAGAAACAAAGACAAAAAGGAAAGTTACACAGATAAAGAACATATAGCATGAGGAAACAACAGTGACTTGTTCCTTGTCTTTTATATCCAATGAAAACACCAAATAAGTAAGAAATCAAGCATTCAGCTATGAATGGACAGAATACCCATCTTCTCTGTTTGAACCTGATGTGCTACATGACACACATAAAATGAGAAAAGGTTGTAAATCAGTTTATTATAATGAAATGAAAACATGCAACAATGCATGAACATTCTTACCTGCCGGTTTGTGATATGCCCCCGCATTTCTTGTAGATGCAATATGTTTCCTACAGAAATTCCAAAACCTTGGCACTAGATCATTTGAAGATTTTAAAGATGCGTATCTCAACAAGATAATTGTTATGAAGCCTGATGGTTATGACTTAATACATTTTGTTGGAGATAGGTATGACTTTGAGCCAACAAAGAGTTTGAAACAAGACGAACGACAGAATACATTCCTGCATCATGGGTATTACTTCATACATGGGCCAAGCTGATGGGGAATGAGAAAACGAAGGAAAATATAATGGACTACGTCTCAGAAGAATGGATGAAGGCAGAATCGAGACAAAAGCTGAATGCTATTACACCAGGTTTAGGTGGAACGTTAAAGAACTCGTGTGTAAAGCGGTGTCAGTGACCATAAATGGTGTTGTTGACATTGATGAATTATCCTGCTTGGACCATGAAGAGCCTGATAGGCGCCTCATGTTGCATGCCCACTATTCAGTGAACAAACTGAGCTATCATCGTGTAGTAATTTACAAAGATTACACTGACGTGATAATGATGGCCATATACCATAGTGCCGTGAGCATTTCGAAAGAAATGTTGATGCTACGCATGGGGAAATCTCTTCCTATTCACGACTTGATAGTTCGTCTGACAACTATGCTGAATCACACAGCCACATACGTCTCCTCCATCTTATTCGCCACATATGTCATCACAGGTTCCGACACCGTTAGCTACTACATATTTTCCAAAGGAAAAAGAAGGAATTGAAGGTTGCCATTTCCTTGATGAAGGAAAATAAACTACAAGCATTAGTAAGCTATGGCGAAATAGTATGGATAAATCTGGGAACGTGATTGGAGATGTTAGACTTATCGTAGCATCCTTATATAACAAACACCTCCTCCTCCTCCTCCTCCTCCTCATCATTGGACTTTTTGGAGAGAACACATGTTTGCGTCATTCAGACGTGATTTACGGACACTTCCTCCAACAGAAGATGCTTGTTTGCAACAATGCTATCGGGCTCTCTATCAAATTGCTATGCACAAAACTGCTCATAATCATATTCTTGGACTACCGATCCAACAGACGGATTTGGAATATCTGTATCAGATGGGGTTCTTACAACAATGAAAATGACAGAATCTCCAAAACCAGACATAAAACAGTTACCAAAGTCATATTGTAGCTGCAAGAAATATAAAGGCAAACCACTTTGCACAAATGCCTGTCCTTGTGACACAGATAATACATACTCACAGATATACATACTGTCAAACCTCTCTATAGCGACCACCTAATTTTGGGACCATATGGTGGTGGTTCTTAAAGACGGGTCGTCGTAAGACAACCCATCTTTAAGAACAACGGACCTGTGGTCACAAAAGTTATTAACTGCATTAATAGCCATATTAAGTGAACAGATGTCTTCAGCAACCACTTATAATGGCCCATGAAGTGGTCGCTAAAGAGAGGTTTGACTGAGGATGCTCTGTTTTCACAATACTGCAATTCCTTTGTCCTCCACATGATCTAAGACTACCTTGTTTCTCTGTCAGGCATGTCTGCATCTATGCTTAATTTTCTGGATGAGTACTTTACTTAATTCTTAACTGCTACGTGTGCATATATGGACAATGGTAATTTTGCGTTTTAAAGGTAAAAGCGTGATAATGTAACATTTGAGATGTGTTTGAACTCTACAAAATACTAGTTTGAAACTTGTGAAATGGTCTGTTTCAAGTCTATTTGCATACCTGATCTAGAATTATAGAATAATACAATTTCCTTGAATCTATCTGATTCCTGACTTTTGTGAAAACAGTGTTTTTAATGGTAATTTACCTATACCGAGGCGCACAATGGGGGGGGGGGGTAGGGATACCCAATATCTAATAACTTTTCATTCCCAAGTCATGTATAGGTATATTATATCTTAAAGCGAAGGGGAAACATGTGCGTCATTTTTTGGAAAGTGGTGTCCTTGTAGTTGCAGCAGCTCGCCAATGGTTCATTATTTAGTGATTCTACTTATAGCAATTTCACAATTATTTGAAATAAATTCAAATTTCGTAAGAATAAAATGGCAAATTGTCTTGAAAGTACTTGTACTTATGTAATGTATGTCCCTCTATGTGTTTCCTGAACCAAATCGGAGTTGCTTTTGAGATTCTTACTTTATTCCACTAAAATACATATTATGCGACAATGCAGAAATGCGGTTGTCAATAGAGTAGTTAACTGGCCAAATCTCGAATTTGCAAGACGGATATTCTTGCTAACAGGCATTTTCCAAAAACCTATGCTAAGAGGAAGAGGAAAAAACACAGATATAAACTATTACTTTCCGATAGGTGAAACGTGATTTTTCAACCTTGGCTCCCCTACTATAGGCCGGCACAACTCTAGTCAACCTTGTACGTGCCTCGAGGGCCGTCAACGTCCGCCGCGTTTCGTGAACACACCAGTAGCTTCGTGGCCTAACCACTTAATTTATGCTGTCCCTATGTTGTTGAAATATCACGTTCCGTGTTTGTTCTAATGTCACTCAAGTATATAACGCCATGCTCCATTACATCACATCGAGACTGACGTCACAATACATAGTGGCGTACCTAGCTCCGTTATGAACATTGAAGTCCGTCAAGTATATGAATTGTATGTCTACCTTTTAATGAACATTCTGTTCACTATTTTGAAACTAATTTGACTCGGCGCGGTTGCTGCCACAGCATCGTCAAATTAATTTCAAATTATTCAATAGCTCACCTGTATCGTTTGCTTGAAACCAGGATTCTGGGATCTCAGAATTCAAAGCAGACCTAAGCTTAACCACCAATGGGCACGGATCAGCTTAGAAATGTGAGCCCTCCATCGACAATCCTTTTGAAAATGGTGCTACTTCTAGCTTCTGTAGACAACGCCACCTTTCAGCGGCATCGCTTTCTAATGGACTACAAAAGCAGCAATCTGTAATAGGTTCGGCTAAAGCCTGTGACATACCTGGGAACACCTGTCAGTCATGATGCCTAGGTTTAATACGTAAAGACGATCTGTCGCGTGTAAACTTAATTAAAGTGATTAGAGCACAACCTCTGGTACGGGGGGCCTAGATTTTTAATGGATGAATCCAGGTTTGGATACCCCCCGCCCATATCTAGCTAAGCTCCACCCACGCTTTGACTGTGTTGGGATCAATTGAATTTCAATTTCCAGGAAACTATACAGGTAAGTTTTGAATATTTGGAAACTAATTTTAATGGGTGCTGTTGCTTCCTATATCAACAGAATGTGTATTCAATAGTAAAGACACACAACAAAACCTAGTTCGTCATCAATTAAGCATTCGTGACGAACTTATCTACGTCATTCATTACGTAATTGGGTTGTGACGTCATTCAGCAACAGCCCATTTTATTTTGTTTTGGAAACATGTTACGTTATGGCTTAAGTATACTGTATGTAGAAGTCAATCCATACATGCACACTGTTTAGAATATAGGCCTACACACGGAAATATTAAGCTCAAATGTACATAAGAACTATTTATATTAAGCCTATTGTACCGTAGCCAGCCAGACACCCCCCCCCCCCCCCCCCCCCGGACACCCCCCCCCCCCCCATGCCCACTCCTGCCTAATCATTGTCTATTAAACCATCGTGTTTTGCCAATCTAGAGCCAGTTTGTAGCCCTAACAATTTGTACCCCAGCACAGTACACGGATCTGGCAATACATCATTTTATAAGATCTATATGGGCTTAGATAAACATTTTAGACTGTTTTCTCGTGTTTGTGCGGGAACTTTAAAGTCCATTTCGGGAATATTATTTCTTTTCAAAAGATCAAGCTACGATATAATGTTGGATGTATAGAGCTTTGTGAGCGCTCAAAATAATCGGCGAACATGCTTATTGCTAGCAGAAAAATGGGCTAGACAATCAAACACTGTCAACTTGACCCAGCGAGATGGACACCGCGATATGTTCATACATATTTGCCATCTATTGTAGGTGACCGGGAACACAATACGTGGATCTACGTGTGTATTTGGATCTGTGATGATCCGTATCCACCCACCCACATCTTTTGCCTGCTCGATCTCTTCTTCTTCCTCTTCTTCCAAGGGTACCATATCTGAGAGAGAGAGAGAGAGAGAGAGAGAGAGAGGTGGGGGTGGGGCGCCCTATCTACTTCCGGTGAAGGATGTGTCACTCTCAGTATTGCCACATTAGCACAGAGCCACAGTGACAAGCTACAAAGCCAAGTAGAGTTGAGAGGGAGAAGGAACGTATATCCTCGCAGACGGTGGCGGTGGGAGATGATATAGTTACAGAGGTGCTGCCGGCGTCGGAGAACGCGAGTGGGATCAGCAAAGAGGACGATCTCAGAGAAGTTCGTGTCACCATCCCATGCCACCTTTAACTACATACTCCAGAAGGAGCTTCATATAGTGGGGTGGTGGTGGGGGTGGGTGGGTATGTGTGGAAAATCTGCATGTACAAGAATTCACCATCCCATGATGTTCTGTTGGGGAGTTATGTTGAATATGGAATGCTATGATCATGTGAATGATGATTAGTGATGCTCAGGATAGCTAAAAACTGGCAAAAATAAACTGGTCATGTGACATCAAACCCTCAGTCGGCCTTAGAGACAGTGAGCCACGTCCTGTTCACTCGCATACGTATGGGTTCGGTCATGCACATAAATAACTGTAGACCAAGCGTTGAGTAAACAAGCTCTCTGACAGCTCTGAGAGGGGACATTGACCATGCCACACAAAACCCAGGTTCCTGCAACAAGAACAATGAGGCGGAGGATGAGGAAGGGAGGAGGGTGGGGGGAGATGAGGGGGTGAGAGGTGTGGGAGCAGGGGAGGGCAGGGGGAGATGCAGTGGAGGAGGAGGAGGAGGTGGAGGATGAGGAGAGGAGTTGGTGGAGGAAGAGGAGGAGGAGGACGGGGAAGATGAGGGGGTGAAAGGAGTGGGCAGGAGGGGCAGTGGAGGAGGAGGAGCGCAGGGAAGATGAAGGGTGAGAGGAGTGGGAGGAGGAGGGGCAGTGGAGGAAGTGGTAGTGGAGGAGGAGGAGGAAGAGGGGGGCGACGGGGAAGAGGAGGGGTGGGGTGGAAGGAGTGTGCGGAGGGGATGGCAGGAGGGCAGTGGAGGAGGAGGGGGGGGGGGGTAGTGGGAGGGCGGCAAAGATGAGGGTGGGAGGAGGGGCAGTGGAGGAAGAGGAGTATGAGGAGAGGGACGAGGGGATGGGCAGGGGAAGGAGGGAAGGAAAGAAGTTTCGTTCAATCATATCACCGGTTTATACAACGAGAAACCTATGATTGTTCGTCCAAGAAGAAGCAGCAGACGAAAGGAAAAGAAGACGACACCGTGATCACATGACTATCTTACCATTAGTGCTCTGAAATGTCATATTCATACGTATCATATAATTGTGCGGTCGTGTATACCTATTTCAGGCGTTATATCACTGAATCTGCTAGAGATTTTGCAAACAATTTGACTGAAAGTTGTTGTGGCTACGCCAACAACAACTTTCAGTAAAATTGTTTGCAAGATATTCAGCAAGTGAAGAGTTTTTGCCCATTGAAATTATTGTCTGGTGGCTTGATGCGGCAAGAGAGTTAATGGATAATCGTGTGGTCGGGGTTTTAGATCTACTCTATTCAGTCATTAATGTCCTCTACAGGAGCTCCTACAAGCCTGCTCCTATTTCAGGATGTAAGCATGCAGTGTTTATTAGCCCATCATGCATAATGAATGATGACATGTGATCGTCAGGACCTAATTCTGGCCTCGGGTGACAGATAGTCGTGTGTCTACATATGTTACCTAAATCAGCTGGTCACGTGACAGTAGATGTTTGGCTTCTCGTCTATGCAGTTTATTTATTCCCGTACGAAGCTTACAGACATCGCAGTAGCGCCATCATTGGCATAAGGTTTCCTTAGGAAACAACACTTACGCTTCTTCGCCCCGCCCACTCTGTAACCGTGTTAGATGGGTAAATTTCAATGGTGTCAGAGATCTGTGTCTATAAATATTGTTGTTGTACCTATGAAGGTGTTTATTATTAAGCTATTTTCAGCAGTGGCAACTATAATTGGTATTAGATTTAGAATGTGAGAATACCCAGTAGGCACATGACGTTGTTTCAACGTTGAATCCACGTTGAAATCATGTCATGACGTTATTTCAACGTGGAGTCAACGTTGAAACAACGTCATGTGTCTGCTGGGATCACTTGTGAATCATGGCACCCCTCAAAAATGTCATGTCAGAAACTAAAACATAAAGATTTATAGATATATAACTTATATAATCAGCATCTCTAATAATAAAAAAATGTCACAATAATCAGTGCTATGTATGTGGGAATGACCAAACAGAGGCTGTAAAATTTCCTTCGATCGTAAAATTTGCAGTAGACAGAAACATTTGCAAAAACTCATGAAGGAATCGTTTTGTCAAGACACTAATGAATATAGCCATTCTTTTATATGTGACAATCAATCCAATAGAGTTATCGCCCCTGGCATAGCTCTTATGTAACACTATCTTAAAACAGTGGACAAATCACAACAGCGTAACTATATAAGCGAAATTTGATATCTGAATCATGTTACTTTGAAGACTCTTTTATTTAGATGTCAAGGCCGAACGCTTGCCCAAGTTTTCCCAAATGCATTTATCCATTCATATAATAAATTTTAATATTTAGAGTAACAGTCTATTTTTGATAAGCATAGCATCATTGCATTCCCTGAAAAAACCAAAATGGCAGCATCGATAAACACATCATACTGTCAAGACCATCGCGTTCCTTATTTTTAAGTCATGGAAATTTGCACATCTTTTTTGCATCATAGATGCCTTATGATTTTATGTGTCCTACTAAAGTATTTTGTGTTATCAATAGACATTCTTTTGCACAATATCAGGGAACCTTGCATTTTTATGTTATTTCCCTCCCTCTATTATAAAGTATCCATTCACGTGACTACACTGTCAGAAACAGGTGAGAGTGTTGCTAATTGAGGAATCCAGTTTTAGCTATGCCCCGCCCATCACTAGTTACGCTTCACCCACACTTCGCCCGTGTTGGGATCGATCGATCCCTGAACTCCCTGACTATCAATTTCCAGGAAACTATACAGGTAAGCTGTTGACTATTTTGAAACTAACTTGACTGCCTATGCAACAGCGCCCAGTAAAATTAGTTTTAAAATATGCAACAGTAGGTTGATTAAATAGCAGACATACAATTCGTACAACGTGTCGGACTTTTAAGCGTTTAAGACGACTAAATCGAGTCCTTCACGCTGTAATTGATTATGACGTCATCCTACACGTCACGTAGTTGATTACTACGTCATATGATGGATGGATAAACTGGAAAGGTTCATTAATATATTTGAATTACTGTTCGTTCAAGATTAGTGATATACATACTACTATATAACATTGCGACCTTACAACTAATCGTATCATGATATTTAAGTTTAAATAGATTTTTTTCTCAGCAGATGATGTGTGTCGCTTGAGTGACTAATAAATGTAACTGGATTTTGACATCATGTAAGCGTATAAGGCCTTACGTTCTCTTTATTAGCTTCTGAAATAGCATTACGATTGAAAAAGAGTTATGGATTATCGTTTTTACACGACATATTCGCATTTAATCAGGTATGTTGCGCAGATATCTACAACAGACTGAAGTAAAACGTTGCTGAATATTTTGAAAACTAGGTTACTAAAAGTTTATTCTATCACTGTTCTATCACTGGCAGCAACAATTTTTAGTCGGATTATTTTCCAATTATATAAACAGTGTCTATACGCTTAAATGTTTTGATCTCTGGGAATTCATGTTGAAAATAGTTAATATTCAATAAAATAACTTGGCTATCGCGCAAGATTAACTTAGCAATATCCGCTTTACGGCTGACTCGCTATATTTATCTATACACGTTGTTATTATATTACCCATGGCTATGAATAAAACCACGCCCACCAGGCGAAAAACTACGCCCACCACGCGAACTAGTCCATCAGGTTAAAACCATGCCCACTATGATAAAAACACGCCCAACAAGCGAAAGCCACGTCCAACAGACTAAAACCACACCCATCATGCGAAGACCACGCCCACCAGGCTAAAGCCACACCGACCAGGCAAAAGACACGCCTACCAAGCTAAAACCATGCCCATCAGCTGAAAGCCACGCCTACCAGTTGAAAACGACGCCCATACGGCGGAAACCATGCCCACCAGACGAAAACCACGCCCACAAAGCGAAAACCACGCCCACCAGGCTAAAACTACACCCACTTGGCTAAAACCACGCCCAGCAGCCGAAAGTCACGCCCACCAGTTTAAAACCACGCCCACCCGGTTAAGAACACGCCCACCAGGCTAAAATCACGCCCATCAAGCGAAACCACGCCCACCAGGCTAAACCACGCCCACAAGGCTAAAATCACGCCCACCAGACTAAAGCCGCGTTCAACAGGCCAAAGCCACACCAGCGTTGAAAACCACGCCCACCCGGCTAAAACCACCCAACCAGGAGAAAATCCCGCCCACCAAATTTTTAACACTTCTTTAAAGTCATAATTAGTAAGGCATATGTCCGTCACGAATGTGACAAAGGTCCGTCACGCACGTGACACTAGTCCATCACGAATGTGTCTGAACTATATGTCGTTGATTAATTTACAATTTAATAACGTTCAGCTGAATCTTTTTAAAACGAATTTGACTGGGAGCTTAAGCAGCGCCATCATCCAGTCAACTTAGTTTCAAAACCTTCAACATCTTACGCGTATACTTACCGTGAAATTTAGATGCTGGGAATTATGCAGCCAGTGGCAGTGACATCTAAAATTTTATTCTGTTGATATTTTGAAGCTGCACATTATTTATGATTGGCATGCGTGCGTGCGCGCTTAGGCAGCATTGTCTTCTACCCCAGTTACGCTCAAAATATACAACAGTACGTTTTATTTTGTTTTGAAAACATGTTGAGTTACTTCCGTAGTCTACCGTATGAAGACAAGGAATATTGGAAGTGTTATATTCAGCTATATGACTGGTTGATATACTCATCCACATTGCCGTGTCTATGACAATACGTGACGCTAAAAGAGCAGTGCGTATTGACTTCAAACATTTGGAGGAGATTGTCAGCCCATATAGTGACATATAGTGGCATAGGATTGTGTGCGCTCGAACACGTACACCCAACCAAATCACACACCCGCACGTCAAAATGGCAAGAGCAGACCACTGAACACATACCCATGAGGGTGGTGGTGGCTGTTTCTGGATGGTTGGTAAATAGGCTGATTGACTGAGAGACGGATGGACACAGCGAAAATCAATAGAGAGACGTACGTCCTAGATCTGCAAATAGACGGACAAATGGACGGATACGCAGGCTCTAGCGGCTAAAGACGTATCCTATATGTGGAACGAAAAGTATCGATATGAAAGTTTATCACAACTGAAATTACGATAGGGTCTACATCATGCACCGTATTCTATTGGACATTCTTAAACTAATTTTACTGACAAATTTTGCTGCACAAAGCAGCAAGGTCTTCTAGGTAAATTAGTTTGAAAATACTGAACAGCTTTTAAACACCATCGATGGTTTGAAAGTGCCATAAGGGGAACTTTCGGACGAAATTGTCAAGCATTATTATAATCTATCTCGCCATTAACGTACCGTGTCGCGCCATTAACGTACCGTGTCACGCCATTAATGTACCACGTCGCTCCATTAACGTACTGTGTCGATTCTCAGGTAGTTATATAAACGGCGTGTGTTATGTAAACACCTTGATGGTGATTCACACGCTATCCATATTGAGGGCACCCGCCCGTCACACGTGGTCACGCCTGTCACACGCCCATCACACCCGTTACACGTGATCACGCCAGTCACACGCCCATCACACCCGTCACACGTGATCACGCCAGTCACATGTGATCATTGATTAACCACCAAACCCAATCATGCGCTGGTCCTACTTAAAGCTACCATCAATAATATACCTCATAGCTCACGCATCAGTGAAAAATAGAAATAAACATAAATGCTAAGCTTTGTCAATTTTGCTCGATTTTACTCGACACTGCATCCTGCCAACACTTATAATTAGATGACTCCTAATATCCATTAATCAGCCACATCTTAGTCAAGACAGGCTATTTAATCAGCCACCCGTAACAGACAACCATCCTGTGAGTCACACATTGTACTGTCAGTGGGTAGATATGTGACCCATGTTTAGTACCATTAATCAGCCACATCTTAGTCAAGACAGGTTATTTAATCAGCCACCCGTAACAGACAACCACCCTGTGAGTCACACATTGTACTGTCAGTGGGTAGATATGTGACCCATGTTTAGTACCTTGAATATCACATCTTAGTCAAGACAGGTTATTTAATCAGCCACCCGTAACAGACAACCATCCTGTGAGTCACACATTGTACTGTCAGTGGGTAGATATGTGACCCATGTTTAGTACCTTGAATATCACGAGAATGGAGGGATCTGGTCTATCTCTGAACTATCTGACTTCATAACCAATTAAGTCACTAATTAGCTGACGTCACGATCATAATGATATGTCCAACTCCGCTAGAAATGGGAGTGGCATAGCTAGAAATAAATCCACTATTGATAGTACCCGGCTGTCCATCAGTGGCTGACTATGGCAATCCCACTTTCCATAGTTAATATGAACAATATATGATTTACACACTGCGAATTCTGAGACATCCTAATTTACGACTACGACTAGAATAAACAACACATTAGATCTGTATTAATAGCAGGTATATATTGCAACATCAAATACAGAACAAGTGTAGGCCTACCACCTTGAATATCCAGGCCAGCAGCAAATGGAATTGCTTCGATATGTAGGCCATATAATGCACCTTTCCAGTTTTAGCTATGCCCCACCCATCTCTAGCTAAGCTCCACCCACACCTCGCTCGTGTTGGGATCGATCGATCTCTGACCTCCCTGACTATCAATTTCCAAAAAACTATACAGGTAAGCTGTTGAATAGTGCTCAGTCAAATTATTTTCAAAATAGTCAACAATATGTTTATTAAATAGAAAAGACATACAATTCGTACATCGTACACACGTTTAAGACTAAATCCACTCATTCATGACGGCGTGATTATGACGTCATCCTACACGTCACATAGTTGATTATGACGTCGTCATATGATGGATGGATACAATTGAAAGGCCCATGAGCAAAGTACGCTGTCTGATTTGAGCCATGGATGTGTAAAATTACTAAGCTCATATATAAGTGTGATATTTCTCTCACAATCTAAGGCGCGCATATGGGGATTAATTAAACAGGAGATCTGTGTTACACTGATGGGATACTAGCGAAAAAATCTTGGCATTTTACATTTCAAAATGTAAATCTATCTTTACACTGACGAGATATTGGCGAAAATCTTGGCATTTTACATTTCAAAATGCAAATCTAGCTTTTACACTGACGGGATATTGGCGAAAATCTTGGCATTTTACATTTCAAAATGCAAATCTAGCTTTATATCAAGATCACAATGACTTTGACCTCAGAGGTCTGAATGTCTTTGGTTGAGGTAACTGTATAACGATGCTTCGTTCCAATAATTTGGCCAATTCTGATATAAAGGCCAAATGAGATAAGCAGAACAAACTGTTAAGGTCTGCAATTGACACAAATATCAAAGTGACCTTGACATCTGACCTCAATATCATTGTACTTCATATAGTTGTGACCAAGCTAGATTCAAGTAGGGTAAACCAATCCTGATATATAAAACAATATGTTGAGCTAAGCCAAACATTTAAGGCAACACTGAACTGTTAATACAGACTGCCTGCTAACACAGACACCCGACACTCGCTGTTAATAGACTGCTAACACAGACACCCGACACTCACTGTTAATGCTAACACAGACACCCGACACTCACTGTTAATACAGCACACGCACGAACGCACGCACGCACGCACACTGCTAACACAGACACCCGACACTCACTGTTAATACAGCACACGCACGCACGCACGCACACTGCTAACACAGACACCCGCCACTCACTGTTAATGCTAACACAGGCGCCTGGCACTCTGTTACTACTGTTTTATCCATTTCATTCTATGCACATGAATATTTCCCGCTTGGTAAATAGTATTATTTACCTTAGAATAACCAGCCCTGAGTAAAGCCCCAATAAGGCTCTCTCCAATCACATTGGAGAACGAGTCAAATTAACCTCGGTCGGAAGATGTTCTAATATTACAAATTATTCGCCATATTTGAAATGACTTCGGTGGATAAGAAGAAGGCATCTCTTTAACTGAGCCCTGTCATTCGCACACAGCAGACATACTTATTTTCCGTGGACTAAGCTGTTGCCAGGGATACCTAGAAGTCATTCTTTGAAATCAAATTCCTTCGACGAAAACTTGTAATTACACTCTCCATGTGAAATGAAGAAAAGCATCGGAATCAAAGAAATGCTAACCGATTCCTGGACTCGTAAATGTTTAATCAACTCGACTCTCGGATGTTCGTTAATTATACTCAACATTGTCTGTATGGTCTCCCGTGTGTTTGATGACCACGGATGGTGGTTCATTAACGTCGATAGTTGATAGCTTATAGAATCACCAGCTATTGATCTCCAGGATGTCGCTTCATATTATAGTCTTTCGGGCATACAGTCTGCCAATTTGCTATACCGTTTTAACAGAATTATATATATTACGTGAGTTTACGATAATTTTGACATTTTGCATTTTCGAATGCAAAACTAGATTTGTATCAAGATCATAATGACCTTGACATCAGATGTCTGAATGTCTTTGCGCCGTTCCTACTCGCCGAGCTAACTGTATGACCATGCTTAGTTCCAGTGATCTGACCACTTCAGTCTAATGACAAGATGAGCTAAGCAGAGGAACCTAACTGTTAAAATCTGCATGTTATACAAATGTTACTATAACAATGACCGTTGACAGATACTATTTATCAATATCTGTTAATGGCACCAGTCCAAGAATGTAAAATTGTTATAGTTAACCTGCCAAATACTGGACGTGGCCAAACGAATGCAATTTTTTAGAATTGGCCATTAAAATAACTGATTCGTTTATTAAGCTAATCAGTCGAGTTGTACATTTCATAAATAGACCTAAATAGTCTTCTTGATCTACAAATGGACATTTCTCAAGAACGTTTTGACTGCTTTGAGTGTTAAATGGTTATATTCTCGCATTGACTTTTCGTCTAATCATCAGACATGTTCATGATAATGATGGCATTCTGGAATAAATGTCTCTCCAGTCTAATCATCAAGCATGTTCATGATAATGATGGCATTCAGGAATAAATGTCTCTCCAGTCCAATCAGCAGGCATGTTCGTGATAATGATGGCATTCAGGATTAAATGTCACTCGAGTCTAATCATCAAGCATGTTCATGATAATGGTGGCATTCAGGAATAAATGTCTCTCCAGTCTAATCATCAAGCATGTTCATGATAATGATGGCATTCAGGAATAAATGTCTCTCCAGTCTAATCATCAGGCATGTTCATGATAATGATGGCATTCAGGAATAAATGTCTCTCCAGACTAATCATCAGACATGTTCATGATAATGATGGCATTCAGGAATAAATGTCTCTCCAGTCTAATCATCAAGCATGTTCATGATAATGATGGCATTCAGGAATAAATGTCTCTCCAGTCCAATCAGCAGGCATGTTCGTGATAATGATGGCATTCAGGAATAAATGTCACTCGAGTCTAATCATCAGACATAATCCGCATAATGATGGCATTCAGGAATAACGGTCTCCAGTCTAATCATCAGGCATGTTCGTGACAATGATGGCATTCAGGAATAAATGTCTCTCCAGTCTAATCATCAGGCCTGTTCCGTATAATGATGGCATTCAGAAATAAATGGCTTTCCAGCCTAATCATCAGGCATATTCGGCAGAATGATGACATTCTGGAATAAATGTCTCTCAAGTCTAATCATCAGGCATGTTCATGATAATGAGGACATTCAGGAATAAATGTCTCTCCAGCCTAATCATCAGATATGTTCGTGATAATGGTGGCATTCAGGAATAAATGTCTCTCCAGTCTAATCATCAGGCATGTTCGTGAAAATGATGGCATTCAGGAATAAATGTCTCTCCTGTCTAATCATCAGGCATGTTCGTGATAATGGTGGCATTCAGGAATAAATGGCTCCCCAGTCTAATCATCACGCATGTTCCGCATAATGTTGGCATTCAGGAATAAATGTCTCTCCAGTCTAATCATCAGGCATGTTCGTGACAATAATGGCATTCAGGAATAAATGTCTCTCCAGTCTAATCATCAGGCATGTTCGTGATAATGATGGCATTCAGGAATAAATGTCTCTCCAGTCTAATCATCAGGCATGTTCCGCATAATGTTGGCATTCAGGAAAAATGTCTCTCCAGTCTAATCATCAGGCATGTTCGTGATAATAATGGCATTCAGGAATAAATGGCTCTCCAGTCTAATCATCAGGCATGTTCATGATAATGATGGTATTCAGGAATAAATGTCTCCAGTCTAATCATCAGGCATGTTCGTGATAATGATGGCATTCAGGAATAAATGTCTCTCCAGTCTAATCATCAGGCATGTTCCGCAAAATGTTGGCAAAGGAGTAAATGTCTCTCCAGTCTAATCATCAGGCATGTTCGTGTGAATAATGGTATTCAGGAATAAATGGCTCTCCAGTCTAATCATCAGGCATGTTCCGCATAATGATGGTATTCAGGAATAAATGGCTCTCCAGTCTAATCATCAGGCATGTTCCACATAATGATGGCATTCAGGAATAAATGTCTCTCCAGTCTAATCATCAGGCATGTTCCACATAATGATGGCATTCAGGAATAAATGTCTCTCCAGTCTAATCATCAGGCATGTTCCGCATAATGATGGCATTCAGGAATAAATGTCTCTCCAGTCTACTCATCAGGCGTGTTCCACATAATGATGGCATTCAGGAATAAATGGCTCTCCAGTCTAATCATCAGGCATGTTCCGCATAATGATGGTATTCAGGAATAAATGGCTCTCCAGTCTAATCATCAGGCATGTTCCGCATAATGATGGCATTCAGGAATAAATGTCTCTCCAGTCTACTCATCAGGCATGTTCCGCATAATGATGGTATTCAGGAATAAATGGCTCTCCAGTCTAATCATCAGGCATGTTCCGCATAATGATGGCATTCAGGAATAAATGTCTCTCCAGTCTACTCATCAGGCATGTTCCGCATAATGATGGCATTCAGGAATAAATGTCTCTCCAGTCTACTCATCATGCATGTTCCGCATAATGATGGCATTCAGGAATAAATGTCTCTCCAGTCTACTCATCAGGCATGTTCCGCATAATGATGGCATTCAGGAATAAATGTCTCTCCAGTCTAATGATCAGGCATGTTCTGCATAATGATGGGATTCAGGAATAAATGTCTCTCCAGTCTACTCATCAGGCATGTTCCGCATAATGATGGCATTCAGGAATAAATGTCTCTCCAGTCTACTCATCAGGCATGTTCCGCATAATGATGGCATTCAGGAATAAATGTCTCTCCAGTCTACTCATCAGGCATGTTCCGCATAATGATGGCATTCAGGAATAAATGTCTCTCCAGTCTAATCATCAGGCATGTTCCGCATAATGATGGGATTCAGGAATAAATGTCTCTCCAGTCTACTCATCAGGCATGTTCCGCATAATGATGGCATTCAGGAATAAATGTCTCTCCAGTCTACTCATCAGGCATGTTCCGGATAATGATGGTATTCAGGAATAAATGGCTCTCCAGTCTACTCTTCAGGCATGTTCCGCATAATGATGGCATTCAGGAATAAATGTCTCTCCAGTTTAATCATCAGGCATGTTCCGCATAATGATGACATTCAGGAATAAATGTCTCTCCAGTCTAATCATCAGGCATGTTCGTGAGAATGATGGCATTCAGGAATAAATGTCTCCAGTCTAGTCATCATGATGGCATTCAGGAATAAATGGTCTCCAGTCTAATCATCAGGCATGTTCGTGATAATGATGGCATTCAGGAATAAATGTCTCTCCAGTCTAATCATCAGGCATGTTCCGCATAATGATGGCATTCAGGAATAAATGTCTCTCCAGTCTACTCATCAGGCATGTTCCGCATAATGATGGTATTCAGGAATAAATGGCTCTCCAGTCTAATCTTCAGGCATGTTCCGCATAATGATGGCATTTAGGAATAAATGTCTCTCCAGTCTACTCATCATGCATGTTCCGCATAATGATGGTATTCAGGAATAAATGGCTCTCCAGTCTAATCATCAGGCATGTTCCACATAATGATGGCATTCAGGAATAAATGTCTCTCCAGTCTAATCATCAGGCATGTTCCACATAATGATGGCATTCAGGAATAAATGTCTCTCCAGTCTAATCATCAGGCATGTTCCGCATAATGATGGCATTCAGGAATAAATGTCTCTCCAGTCTACTCATCAGGCATGTTCCACATAATGATGGCATTCAGGAATAAATGGCTCTCCAGTCTAATCATCAGGCATGTTCCGCATAATGATGGTATTCAGGAATAAATGGCTCTCCAGTCTAATCATCAGGCATGTTCCGCATAATGATGGCATTCAGGAATAAATGTCTCTCCAGTCTACTCATCAGGCATGTTCCGCATAATGATGGTATTCAGGAATAAATGGCTCTCTAGTCTAATCATCAGGCATGTTCCGCATAATGATGGCATTCAGGAATAAATGTCTCTCCAGTCTACTCATCAGGCATGTTCCGCATAATGATGGCATTCAGGAATAAATGTCTCTCCAGTCTACTCATCATGCATGTTCCGCATAATGATGGCATTCAGGAATAAATGTCTCTCCAGTCTACTCATCAGGCATGTTCCGCATAATGATGGCATTCAGGAATAAATGTCTCTCCAGTCTAATCATCAGGCATGTTCGTGAGAATGATGGCATTCAGGAATAAATGTCTCCAGTCTAGTCATCATGATGGCATTCAGGAATAAATGGTCTCCAGTCTAATCATCAGGCATGTTCGTGATAATGATGGCATTCAGGAATAAATGTCTCTCCAGTCTAATCATCAGGCATGTTCCGCATAATGATGGCATTCAGGAATAAATGTCTCTCCAGTCTACTCATCAGGCATGTTCCGCATAATGATGGTATTCAGGAATAAATGGCTCTCCAGTCTAATCTTCAGGCATGTTCCGCATAATGATGGCATTCAGGAATAAATGTCTCTCCAGTCTACTCATCATGCATGTTCCGCATAATGATGGCATTCAGGAATAAATGTCTCTCCAGTCTACTCATCAGGCATGTTCCGCATAATGATGGCATTCAGGAATAAATGTCTCTCCAGTCTAATCATCAGGCATGTTCCGCATAATGATGGGATTCAGGAATAAATGTCTCTCCAGTCTACTCATCAGGCATGTTCCGCATAATGATGGCATTCAGGAATAAATGTCTCTCCAGTCTACTCATCAGGCATGTTCGTGAGAATGATGGCATTCAGGAATAAATGTCTCCAGTCTAGTCATCATGATGGCATTCAGGAATAAATGGTCTCCAGTCTAATCATCAGGCATGTTCGTGATAATGATGGCATTCAGGAATAAATGTCTCTCCAGTCTAATCATCAGGCATGTTCCGCATAATGATGGCATTCAGGAATAAATGTCTCTCCAGTCTACTCATCAGGCATGTTCCGCATAATGATGGCATTCAGGAATAAATGTCTCTCCAGTCTAATCATCAGGCATGTTCCGCATAATGATGGGATTCAGGAATAAATGTCTCTCCAGTCTACTCATCAGGCATGTTCCGCATAATGATGGCATTCAGGAATAAATGTCTCTCCAGTCTACTCATCAGGCATGTTCCGCATAATGATGGTATTCAGGAATAAATGGCTCTCCAGTCTAATCTTCAGGCATGTTCCGCATAATGATGGCATTCAGGAATAAATGTCTCTCCAGTCTAATCATCAGGCATGTTCCGCATAATGATGACATTCAGGAATAAATGTCTCTCCAGTCTAATCATCAGGCATGTTCGTGAGAATGATGGCATTCAGGAATAAATGTTTCCAGTCTAGTCATCATGATGGCATTCAGGAATAAATGGTCTCCAGTCTAATCATCAGGCATGTTCGTGATAATGATAGCATTCAGGAATAAATGTCTCTCCAGTCTAATCATCGGGCATGTTCCGCATAATGATGGCATTCAGGAATAAATGTCTCTCCAGTCTACTCATCAGGCATGTTCCACATAATGATGGCATTCAGGAATAAATGGCTCTCCAGTCTAATCATCAGGCATGTTCCGCATAATGATGGCATTCAGGAATAAATGTCTCTCCAGTCTAATCATCAGGCATGTTCCGCATAATGATGGGATTCAGGAATAAATGTCTCTCCAGTCTACTCATCAGGCATGTTCCGCATAATGATGGCATTCAGGAATAAATGTCTCTCCAGTCTACTCATCAGGCATGTTCCGGATAATGATGGTATTCAGGAATAAATGGCTCTCCAGTCTACTCTTCAGGCATGTTCCGCATAATGATGGCATTCAGGAATAAATGTCTCTCCAGTTTAATCATCAGGCATGTTCCGCATAATGATGACATTCAGGAATAAATGTCTCTCCAGTCTAATCATCAGGCATGTTCGTGAGAATGATGGCATTCAGGAATAAATGTCTCCAGTCTAGTCATCATGATGGCATTCAGGAATAAATGGTCTCCAGTCTAATCATCAGGCATGTTCGTGATAATGATGGCATTCAGGAATAAATGTCTCTCCAGTCTAATCATCAGGCATGTTCCGCATAATGATGGCATTCAGGAATAAATGTCTCTCCAGTCTACTCATCAGGCATGTTCCGCATAATGATGGTATTCAGGAATAAATGGCTCTCCAGTCTAATCTTCAGGCATGTTCCGCATAATGATGGCATTTAGGAATAAATGTCTCTCCAGTCTACTCATCATGCATGTTCCGCATAATGATGGTATTCAGGAATAAATGGCTCTCCAGTCTAATCATCAGGCATGTTCCACATAATGATGGCATTCAGGAATAAATGTCTCTCCAGTCTAATCATCAGGCATGTTCCACATAATGATGGCATTCAGGAATAAATGTCTCTCCAGTCTAATCATCAGGCATGTTCCGCATAATGATGGCATTCAGGAATAAATGTCTCTCCAGTCTACTCATCAGGCATGTTCCACATAATGATGGCATTCAGGAATAAATGGCTCTCCAGTCTAATCATCAGGCATGTTCCGCATAATGATGGTATTCAGGAATAAATGGCTCTCCAGTCTAATCATCAGGCATGTTCCGCATAATGATGGCATTCAGGAATAAATGTCTCTCCAGTCTACTCATCAGGCATGTTCCGCATAATGATGGTATTCAGGAATAAATGGCTCTCTAGTCTAATCATCAGGCATGTTCCGCATAATGATGGCATTCAGGAATAAATGTCTCTCCAGTCTACTCATCAGGCATGTTCCGCATAATGATGGCATTCAGGAATAAATGTCTCTCCAGTCTACTCATCATGCATGTTCCGCATAATGATGGCATTCAGGAATAAATGTCTCTCCAGTCTACTCATCAGGCATGTTCCGCATAATGATGGCATTCAGGAATAAATGTCTCTCCAGTCTAATCATCAGGCATGTTCGTGAGAATGATGGCATTCAGGAATAAATGTCTCCAGTCTAGTCATCATGATGGCATTCAGGAATAAATGGTCTCCAGTCTAATCATCAGGCATGTTCGTGATAATGATGGCATTCAGGAATAAATGTCTCTCCAGTCTAATCATCAGGCATGTTCCGCATAATGATGGCATTCAGGAATAAATGTCTCTCCAGTCTACTCATCAGGCATGTTCCGCATAATGATGGTATTCAGGAATAAATGGCTCTCCAGTCTAATCTTCAGGCATGTTCCGCATAATGATGGCATTCAGGAATAAATGTCTCTCCAGTCTACTCATCATGCATGTTCCGCATAATGATGGCATTCAGGAATAAATGTCTCTCCAGTCTACTCATCAGGCATGTTCCGCATAATGATGGCATTCAGGAATAAATGTCTCTCCAGTCTAATCATCAGGCATGTTCCGCATAATGATGGGATTCAGGAATAAATGTCTCTCCAGTCTACTCATCAGGCATGTTCCGCATAATGATGGCATTCAGGAATAAATGTCTCTCCAGTCTACTCATCAGGCATGTTCGTGAGAATGATGGCATTCAGGAATAAATGTCTCCAGTCTAGTCATCATGATGGCATTCAGGAATAAATGGTCTCCAGTCTAATCATCAGGCATGTTCGTGATAATGATGGCATTCAGGAATAAATGTCTCTCCAGTCTAATCATCAGGCATGTTCCGCATAATGATGGCATTCAGGAATAAATGTCTCTCCAGTCTACTCATCAGGCATGTTCCGCATAATGATGGCATTCAGGAATAAATGTCTCTCCAGTCTAATCATCAGGCATGTTCCGCATAATGATGGGATTCAGGAATAAATGTCTCTCCAGTCTACTCATCAGGCATGTTCCGCATAATGATGGCATTCAGGAATAAATGTCTCTCCAGTCTACTCATCAGGCATGTTCCGCATAATGATGGTATTCAGGAATAAATGGCTCTCCAGTCTAATCTTCAGGCATGTTCCGCATAATGATGGCATTCAGGAATAAATGTCTCTCCAGTCTAATCATCAGGCATGTTCCGCATAATGATGACATTCAGGAATAAATGTCTCTCCAGTCTAATCATCAGGCATGTTCGTGAGAATGATGGCATTCAGGAATAAATGTTTCCAGTCTAGTCATCATGATGGCATTCAGGAATAAATGGTCTCCAGTCTAATCATCAGGCATGTTCGTGATAATGATAGCATTCAGGAATAAATGTCTCTCCAGTCTAATCATCGGGCATGTTCCGCATAATGATGGCATTCAGGAATAAATGTCTCTCCAGTCTACTCATCAGGCATGTTCCACATAATGATGGCATTCAGGAATAAATGGCTCTCCAGTCTAATCATCAGGCATGTTCCGCATAATGATGGTATTCAGGAATAAATGGCTCTCCAGTCTAATCATCAGGCATGTTCCGCATAATGATGGCATTCAGGAATAAATGTCTCTCCAGTCTACTCATCAGGCATGTTCCGCATAATGATGGTATTCAGGAATAAATGGCTCTCCAGTCTACTCATCAGGCATGTTCCGCATAATGATGGCATTCAGGAATAAATGTCTCTCCAGTCTACTCATCAGGCATGTTCCGCATAATGATGGCATTCAGGAATAAATGTCTCTCCAGTCTACTCATCAGGCATGTTCCGCATAATGATGGCATTCAGGAATAAATGTCTCTCCAGTCTAATCATCAGGCATGTTCCGCATAATGATGGGATTCAGGAATAAATGTCTCTCCAGTCTACTCATCAGGCATGTTCCGCATAATGATGGCATTCAGAAATAAATGTCTCTCCAGTCTACTCATCAGGCATGTTCCGCATAATGATGGTATTCAGGAATAAATGGCTCTCCAGTCTAACCTTCAGGCATGTTCCGCATAATGATGGCATTCAGGAATAAATGGCTCTCCAGTCTAATCATCAGGCATGTTCCGCATAATGATGACATTCAGGAATAAATGTCTCTCCAGTCTAATCATCAGGCATGTTCGTGAGAATGATGGCATTCAGGAATAAATGTCTCCAGTCTAGTCATCATGATGGCATACAGGAATAAATGGTCTCCAGTCTAATCATCAGGCATGTTCGTGATAATGATGGCATTCAGGAATAAATGTCTCTCCAGTCTAATCATCAGGCATGTTCCGCATAATGATGACATTCAGGAATAAATGTCTCTCCAGTCTAATCATCAGGCATGTTCGTGACAAAGATGGCATTCAGGAATAAATGTCTCTCCAGTCTAATCATCAGGCATGTTCGTGATAATGATGGCATTCGGGAATAAATGTCTCTCCAGTCTAATCATCAGGCATGTTCGTGATAATGATGGCATTCAGGGATAAATGTCTTTCCAGTCTAATCATCAGGCTGGTTCGTGATAATGATGGCATTCAGGGATAAATGTCTCTCCAGTCTAATCATCAGGCATGTTCCGATTCAGGAATAAATGTCTCTCCAGTCTAATCATCAAGCATGTTCGTGATAATGATGGCATTCAGGAATAAATGTCTCTCCAGTCTAATCATCAGGCATGTTCCAGATAATGATGGCATTCAGGAATAAATGTCTCTCCAGTCTAATCATCAGGCCTGTTCCGTATAATGATGGCATTCAGAAATAAATGGCTTTCCAGCCTAATCATCAGGCATATTCGGCAGAATGATGACATTCTGGAATAAATGTCTCTCAAGTCTAATCATCAGGCATGTTCATGATAATGATGACATTCAGGAATAAATGTCTCTCCAGCCTAATCATCAGATATGTTCGTGATAATGGTGGCATTCAGGAATAAATGTCTCTCCAGTCTAATCATCAGGCATGTTCGTGATAATGGTGGCATTCAGGAATAAATGGCTCCCCAGTCTAATCATCACGCATGTTCCGCATAATGTTGGCATTCAGGAATAAATGTCTCTCCAGTCTAATCATCAGGCATGTTCGTGACAATAATGGCATTCAGGAATAAATGTCTCTCCAGTCTAATCATCAGGCATGTTCGTGATAATGATGGCATTCAGGAATAAATGTCTCTCCAGTCTAATCATCAGGCATGTTCCGCATAATGTTGGCATTCAGGAAAAATGTCTCTCCAGTCTAATCATCAGGCATGTTCGTGATAATAATGGCATTCAGGAATAAATGGCTCTCCAGTCTAATCATCAGGCATGTTCATGATAATGATGGTATTCAGGAATAAATGTCTCCAGTCTAATCATCAGGGATGTTCGTGATAATGATGGCATTCAGGAATAAATGTCTCTCCAGTCTAATCATCAGGCATGTTCCGCAAAATGTTGGCAAAGGAGTAAATGTCTCTCCAGTCTAATCATCAGGCATGTTCGTGATAATAATGGTATTCAGGAATAAATGGCTCTCCAGTCTAGTCATCATGATGGCATTCAGGAATAAATGGTCTCCAGTCTAATCATCAGGCATGTTCATGATAATGAAGGTATTCAGGAATAAATGTCTCCAGTCTAATCATCAGGCATGTTCGTGATAATGATGGCATTCAGGAATAAATGTCTCTCCAGTCTAATCATCAGGCATGTTCCGCAAAATGTTGGCAAAGGAGTAAATGTCTCTCCAGTCTAATCATCAGGCATGTTCGTGATAATAATGGTATTCAGGAATAAATGGCTCTCCAGTCTAATCAGCAGGCATGTTCCGCACAATGATGGCATTCAGGAATAAATGTCTCTCCAGTCTACTCATCAGGCATGTTCCGCATAATGATGGCATTCAGGAATAAATGTCTCTCCAGTCTAATCATCAGGCATGTTCCGCATAATGATGGTATTCAGGAATAAATGGCTCTCCAGTCTAATCATCAGGCATGTTCCACATAATGATGGCATTCAGGAATAAATGTCTCTCCAGTCTAATCATCAGGCATGTTCCACATAATGATGGCATTCAGGAATAAATGTCTCTCCAGTCTAATCATCAGGCATGTTCCGCATAATGATGGCATTCAGGAATAAATGTCTCTCCAGTCTAATCATCAGGCATGTTCCGCATAATGATGGCATTCAGGAATAAATGTCTCTCCAGTCTAATCATCAGGCATGTTCCGCATAATGATGGCATTCAGGAATAAATGTCTCCAGTCTAGTCATCATGATGGCATTCAGGAATAAATGGTCTCCAGTCTAATCATCAGGCATGTTCGTGATAATGATGGCATTCAGGAATAAATGTCTCTCCAGTCTAATCATCAGGCATGTTCCGCATAATGATGACATTCAGGAATAAATGTCTCTCCAGTCTAATCATCAGGCATGTTCGTGACAAAGATGGCATTCAGGAATAAATGTCTCTCCAGTCTAATCATCAGGCATGTTCGTGATAATGATGGCATTCGGGAATAAATGTCTCTCCAGTCTAATCATCAGGCATGTTCGTGATAATGATGGCATTCAGGGATAAATGTCTTTCCAGTCTAATCATCAGGCTGGTTCGTGATAATGATGGCATTCAGGGATAAATGTCTCTCCAGTCTAATCATCAGGCATGTTCCGATTCAGGAATAAATGTCTCTCCAGTCTAATCATCAAGCATGTTCGTGATAATGATGGCATTCAGGAATAAATGTCTCTCCAGTCTAATCATCAGGCATGTTCCAGATAATGATGGCATTCAGGAATAAATGGCTTTCCAGCCTAATCATCAGGCATATTCGGCAGAATGATGACATTCTGGAATAAATGTCTCTCAAGTCTAATCATCAGGCATGTTCATGATAATGATGACATTCAGGAATAAATGTCTCTCCAGCCTAATCATCAGATATGTTCGTGATAATGGTGGCATTCAGGAATAAATGTCTCTCCAGTCTAATCATCAGGCATGTTCGTGAAAATGATGGCATTCAGGAATAAATGTCTCTCCAGTCTAATCATCAGGCATGTTCGTGATAATGGTGGCATTCAGGAATAAATGTCTCTCCAGTCTAATCATCACGCATGTTCCGCATAATGTTGGCATTCAGGAATAAATGTCTCTCCAGTCTAATCATCAGGCATGTTCGTGACAATAATGGCATTCAGGAATAAATGTCTCTCCAGTCTAATCATCAGGCATGTTCCGCATAATGATGGCATTCAGGAATAAATGTCTCTCCAGTCTAATCATCAGGCATGTTCCGCATAATGTTGGCATTCAGGAATAAATGTCTCTCCAGTCTAATCATCAGGCATGTTCGTGATAATGATGGCATTCGGGAATAAATGTCTCTCCAGTCTAATCATCAGGCATGTTCGTGATAATGATGGCATTCAGGGATAAATGTCTTTCCAGTCTAATCATCAGGCTGGTTCGTGATAATGATGGCATTCAGGGATAAATGTCTCTCCAGTCTAATCATCAGGCATGTTCCGATTCAGGAATAAATGTCTCTCCAGTCTAATCATCAAGCATGTTCGTGATAATGATGGCATTCAGGAATAAATGTCTCTCCAGTCTAATCATCAGGCATGTTCCAGATAATGATGGCATTCAGGAATAAATGTCTCTCCAGTCTAATCATCAGGCATGTTCCGTATAATGATGGCATTCAGAAATAAATGGCTTTCCAGCCTAATCATCAGGCATATTCGGCAGAATGATGACATTCTGGAATAAATGTCTCTCAAGTCTAATCATCAGGCATGTTCATGATAATGATGACATTCAGGAATAAATGTCTCTCCAGCCTAATCATCAGATATGTTCGTGATAATGGTGGCATTCAGGAATAAATGTCTCTCCAGTCTAATCATCAGGCATGTTCGTGAAAATGATGGCATTCAGGAATAAATGTCTCTCCAGTCTAATCATCAGGCATGTTCGTGATAATGGTGGCATTCAGGAATAAATGGCTCCCCAGTCTAATCATCACGCATGTTCCGCATAATGTTGGCATTCAGGAATAAATGTCTCTCCAGTCTAATCATCAGGCATGTTCGTGACAATAATGGCATTCAGGAATAAATGTCTCTCCAGTCTAATCATCAGGCATGTTCGTGATAATGATGGCATTCAGGAATAAATGTCTCTCCAGTCTAATCATCAGGCATGTTCCGCATAATGTTGGCATTCAGGAAAAATGTCTCTCCAGTCTAATCATCAGGCATGTTCGTGATAATAATGGCATTCAGGAATAAATGGCTCTCCAGTCTAATCATCAGGCATGTTCATGATAATGATGGTATTCAGGAATAAATGTCTCCAGTCTAATCATCAGGCATGTTCGTGATAATGATGGCATTCAGGAATAAATGTCTCTCCAGTCTAATCATCAGGCATGTTCCGCAAAATGTTGGCAAAGGAGTAAATGTCTCTCCAGTCTAATCATCAGGCATGTTCGTGATAATAATGGTATTCAGGAATAAATGGCTCTCCAGTCTAATCAGCAGGCATGTTCCGCACAATGATGGCATTCAGGAATAAATGTCTCTCCAGTCTACTCATCAGGCATGTTCCGCATAATGATGGCATTCAGGAATAAATGTCTCTCCAGTCTAATCATCAGGCATGTTCCGCATAATGATGGTATTCAGGAATAAATGGCTCTCCAGTCTAATCATCAGGCATGTTCCACATAATGATGGCATTCAGGAATAAATGTCTCTCCAGTCTAATCATCAGGCATGTTCCACATAATGATGGCATTCAGGAATAAATGTCTCTCCAGTCTAATCATCAGGCATGTTCCGCATAATGATGGCATTCAGGAATAAATGTCTCTCCAGTCTACTCATCAGGCATGTTCCGCATAATGATGGCATTCAGGAATAAATGGCTCTCCAGTCTAATCATCAGGCATGTTCCGCATAATGATGGTATTCAGGAATAAATGGCTCTCCAGTCTAATCATCAGGCATGTTCCGCATAATGATGGCATTCAGGAATAAATGTCTCTCCAGTCTACTCATCAGGCATGTTCCGCATAATGATGGTATTCAGGAATAAATGGCTCTCCAGTCTAATCATCAGGCATGTTCCGCATAATGATGGCATTCAGGAATAAATGTCTCTCCAGTCTACTCATCAGGCATGTTCCGCATAATGATGGCATTCAGGAATAAATGTCTCTCCAGTCTACTCATCATGCATGTTCCGCATAATGATGGCATTCAGGAATAAATGTCTCTCCAGTCTACTCATCAGGCATGTTCCGCATAATGATGGCATTCAGGAATAAATGTCTCTCCAGTCTAATCATCAGGCATGTTCCGCATAATGATGGGATTCAGGAATAAATGTCTCTCCAGTCTACTCATCAGGCATGTTCCGCATAATGATGGCATTCAGGAATAAATGTCTCTCCAGTCTACTCATCAGGCATGTTCCGCATAATGATGGTATTCAGGAATAAATGGCTCTCCAGTCTAATCTTCAGGCATGTTCCGCATAATGATGGCATTCAGGAATAAATGTCTCTCCAGTCTAATCATCAGGCATGTTCCGCATAATGATGACATTCAGGAATAAATGTCTCTCCAGTCTAATCATCAGGCATGTTCGTGAGAATGATGGCATTCAGGAATAAATGTCTCCAGTCTAGTCATCATGATGGCATTCAGGAATAAATGGTCTCCAGTCTAATCATCAGGCATGTTCGTGATAATGATGGCATTCAGGAATAAATGTCTCTCCAGTCTAATCATCAGGCATGTTCCGCATAATGATGACATTCAGGAATAAATGTCTCTCCAGTCTAATCATCAGGCATGTTCGTGACAAAGATGGCATTCAGGAATAAATGTCTCTCCAGTCTAATCATCAGGCATGTTCGTGATAATGATGGCATTCGGGAATAAATGTCTCTCCAGTCTAATCATCAGGCATGTTCGTGATAATGATGGCATTCAGGGATAAATGTCTTTCCAGTCTAATCATCAGGCTGGTTCGTGATAATGATGGCATTCAGGGATAAATGTCTCTCCAGTCTAATCATCAGGCATGTTCCGATTCAGGAATAAATGTCTCTCCAGTCTAATCATCAAGCATGTTCGTGATAATGATGGCATTCAGGAATAAATGTCTCTCCAGTCTAATCATCAGGCATGTTCCAGATAATGATGGCATTCAGGAATAAATGTCTCTCCAGTCTAATCATCAGACATGTTCCGCATAATGATGGCATTCAGGAGTAAATTTCTCTCCAGTCTAATCAGCAGGCATGTTCGTGATACTGATGACATTCGGGATTAAATGTCTCTCCAGTCTAATCATCAGACACTTTCCACATAATAATGGCATTCATGTCTCTCCAGTCTAATCACCAGGCATGTTCTGCAGAAGGATGGCATTCAGGAATAAATGTCTCTAAGGCAGCAATGTCTTCCAATCCACTTATGTTCAAAATATTCAACAGAATATTTGTTACTATATAACATGTTTCTATTTTTGTTTTAGAAACATTTAAATTTATTTCCAAGCTGTACTGTATATGTTAATAAAATATCGAACATTAATGCATATATTGACTGTGCTGTATCACGTGACTCCTGCTTGAGTCACTACACTAACTGTATCACGCGACTACTACTTCAGTTACTACACTAGGTGTATCACGTGACTACTGCTTGAGTTATTACACTAGCTGTATCACGTGACAACTGCTTGAGTTACTACACTAACTGTATTACGTGACTACTGCTTGAGTTACTACACTAGCTGTCTCACATGACCACTGCTTGAGTTACTACACTATCTGTATCACGTGACTTCTGCTTGAGTTACTACACTCACTGTATAACGTGACAACTGCTTGAGTTACTACACTATCTGTATCACGTGACTACTGCTTGAGTTACTACACTAACTGTATAACGTGACTACTGCTTGAGTCACTACACTAACTGTATAACTTGACTACTGCTTGAGTCACTACACTAACTGTATAACGTGACTACTGCTTGAGTCACTACACTAGCTGTATCACATGACTACTGCTTGAGTTACTACACTATCTGTATCACGTGACTACTGCTTGAGTTACTACACTATCTGTATCACGTGACTACTGCTTGAGTTACTACACTAACTGTATCACGTGACTACTGCTTGAGTTACTACACTAACTGTATAACGTGACTACTGCTTGAGTTACTACACTATCTGTATCACGTGACTACTGCTTGAGTCACTACACTATCTGTATCACGTGACTACTGCTTGAATTACTACACTAGCTGTATCACATGACTACTGCTTGAGTCACTACACTAACTGTATAACGTGACTACTGCTTGAGTCACTACACTAACTGTATTACGTGACTACTGCTTGATTTACTACACTATCTGTATCACGTGACTACTGCTTGCGTTACTACACTATCTGTATCACGTGACTACTGCTTGAGTTACTACACTAGCTGTATCACATGACTACTGCTTGAGTTCCTACACTATCTGTATCACGTGACTACTGCTTGAGTTACTACACTAACTGTATAACGTGACTACTGCTTGAGTTACAACACTAGCTGTATCACGTGACTACTGCTTGAGTTACTATACTAACTGTATACCGTGACTACTGCTCGAGTTACTACACTAACTGTATCACGCGACTATTGCTTGAGTTACTACACTAACTGTATAACGTGACTACTGCTTGAGTCACTACACTAACTGTATAACGTGACTACTGCTTGAGTCACCCCACTAACTGTATAACGTGACTACTGCTTGAGTCACTACACTATCTGTATAACGTGACTACTGCTTGAGTCACCACACTAACTGTATCGCGTGACTACTGCTTGAGTTACTACACTATCTGTATCACGTGACTACTGCTTGAGTTACTACACTAGTTGTATCACATGACTACTGCTTGAGTTACTACACTATCTGTATCATGTGACTACTGCCTGAGTTACTACACTAACTGTATCACGTGAGTACTGCTTGAGTTACTACACCAACTGTATAACGTGACTACTGCTTGAGTCACTACACTAACTGTATCATGTGACTACTGCCTGAGTTACTACACTAGCTGTGTCATGTGACTTCTACTTGAGTCACTACACTAACTGTATCATGTGACTACTGTTTGAGTTACTACACTAACTGTATAACGTGACTACTGCTTGATTTACTACACTATCTGTATCACGTGACTACTGCTTGCGTTACTACACTATCTGTATCACGTGACTACTGCTTGAGTTACTACACTAGCTGTATCACATGACTACTGCTTGAGTTCCTACACTATCTGTATCACGTGACTACTGCTTGAGTTACTACACCAACTGTATAACGTGACTACTGCTTGAGTCACTACACTAACTGTATCATGTAACTACTGCTTGAGTTACTACACTAGCTGTATCATGTGACTTCTACTTGAGTCACTACACTAACTGTATCATGTGACTACTGTTTGAGTTACTACACTAACTGTATAACGTGCCTACTGTTTGAGTCACTACACTAACTGTATCACGTGACTACTGCTTGAGTTACTACACTATCTGTATCACGTGACTACTGCTTGAGTTACTACACTAACTGCATCACGTGACTACTGCTTGAGTTGCTACACTAGCTGTATCACGTGACTACTCCTTGAGTTACTACACTAACTGTATTACGTGACTACTGCTTGAGTTACTACACTAGCTGTATAACGTGACTACTGCTTGAGTTACTACACTAGCTGTATCACGTGACTACTGCTTGAGTTACTACACTAACTGTATCCCGTGACTACTGCTCGAGTTACTACACTAACTGTATCACGTGACTACTGCTTGAGTTACTACACTAACTGTATAACGTGACTACTGCTTGAGTCACTACACTAACTGTATAACGTGACTACTGCTTGAGTCACACCACTAACTGTATAACGTGACTACTGCTTGAGTCACTACACTATCTGTATAACGTGACTACTGCTTGAGTCACCACACTAACTGTATCACGTGACTACTGCTTGAGTTACTACACTATCTGTATCATGTGACTACTGCCTGAGTTACTACACTAACTGTATCACGTGAGTACTGCTTGAGTTACTACACCAACTGTATAACGTGACTACTGCTTGAGTCACTACACTAACTGTATCATGTGACTACTGCCTGAGTTACTACACTAGCTGTATCATGTGACTTCTACTTGAGTCACTACACTAACTGTATCATGTGACTACTGTTTGAGTTACTACACTAGCTGTATCACGTGACTACTGCTTGAGTTACTACACTAACTGTATCACGTGACTACTGCTTGAGTTACTACACTAACTGTATCACGTGACTACTGCTTGAGTTACTACACTAACTGTATCACATGACTACTACTTGAGTTACTACACTAGCTGTATCACGAGACTACTGTTTGAGTTACTACACTATCTGTATCACGTGACTACTGCTTGAGTTACTACACTAACTGTATCCCCTGACTACTGCTTGAGTTACTACACTATCTGTATCACGTGACTACTGCTTGAGTTACTACACTATCTGTATCACGTGACTACTGCTTGAGTCACTACACTATCTGTATCACGTGACTACCGCTTGAGTTACTACACTAATTGTATTACGTGACTACTACTTGAGTCACTACACTAACTGTATAACGTGACTACTGCTTGAGTCACACCACTAACTGTATAACGTGACTACTGCTTGAGTCACTACACTATCTGTATAACGTGACTACTGCTTGAGTCACCACACTAACTGTATCACGTGACTACTGCTTGAGTTACTACACTATCTGTATCATGTGACTACTGCCTGAGTTACTACACTAACTGTATCACGTGAGTACTGCTTGAGTTACTACACCAACTGTATAACGTGACTACTGCTTGAGTCACTACACTAACTGTATCATGTGACTACTGCCTGAGTTACTACACTAGCTGTATCATGTGACTTCTACTTGAGTCACTACACTAACTGTATCATGTGACCACTGTTTGAGTTACTACACTAGCTGTATCACGTGACTACTGCTTGAGTTACTACACTAACTGTATCACGTGACTACTGCTTGAGTTACTACACTAACTGTATCACGTGACTACTGCTTGAGTTACTACACTAACTGTATCACATGACTACTACTTGAGTTACTACACTAGCTGTATCACGAGACTACTGTTTGAGTTACTACACTATCTGTATCACGTGACTACTGCTTGAGTTACTACACTAACTGTATCCCCTGACTACTGCTTGAGTTACTACACTATCTGTATCACGTGACTACTGCTTGAGTTACTACACTATCTGTATCACGTGACTACTGCTTGAGTCACTACACTATCTGTATCACGTGACTACCGCTTGAGTTACTACACTAATTGTATTACGTGACTACTACTTGAGTCACTACACTAACTGTATAACGTGACTACTGCTTGAGTTACTACACTAACTGCATCTCGTGACTACTGCTTGAGTTACTACACTAGCTGTATCACGTGACTACTGCTTGCGTTACTACACTAACTGTATCCCGTGACTACTGCTTGCGTTACTACACTAACTACACCACGTGACTACTGTTTGAGTTACTACACTAGCTGTATCACGTGACTACTGCTTGAGTCACTACACTAACTGTATCATGTGACTACTGCTTGAGTTACTACACTAGTTGTATCACGTGACTACTGCTTAAGTTATGACAGTAGCTGTATCACGTGACTACTGCTTGAGTTACTACACTAACTGTATTACGTGACTACTGCTTAAGTTACTACACTAGCTGTATCACGTGACTACTACTTGAGTTACTACACTAACTGTATCACGTGACTACTGTTTGAGTTGCTACACTCGGTGTATCGCCTGACTACTACTTGAGTTACTACATTAACTAGTTGTATTGCTTATATTACTGTGCTGTATCAAGTGGCTGCTGCTGCTTGAGTTACTAGACTAGGTGTATTGCTTATATTCCTGTTCTATCTCGCGAGCCTAGCCTTGGTTCATCTCAAGGATAATATTGACGTATGACGCTATCAATGCACACATGTCCTGACATTATCACATTTATTTTAACCTATTAATGGATACACCTGGTCAAGTATATCAAATTAACTTCTTATTAAATGACCATTTGCAGGCCAAGAGAAGACTATTTTTGAAAATTTACCACTGGAATGGCTGGCTCGGTGACAGAGCCAGTGGTTCCAGTAGTAGATTTTCATATGTAGTCTTATCTTGGTCTGCAAATGGCCATTCCTCAAGACTACTGCAACTGTCGGTTGTTGTCGTCTCCACAATCAGAGTGTTAATACGCGATGCAGGCCAAGAAAAGACTAGTTTTGAGAATTTACCACTGGAATGCCTGGCTCGGTGACAGAGCCAGTGGTTCCAGTAGTAGATTTTCAAAAATATTCTTACCTTGGCCTGCAAATGGCAATTCCTCAAGACCACTGTAGCTCTCGGTTGTTGTCGTCTCCGCAATCAGTTTCAATACGAGATGAATTATTATAATCCCGTGTGTCATTTCTGCCATTTAGCACTGTAACTGGGTTTTTTTTAATTTCTTTTCAAAATCGCGTTGCTTTAACAATAATAATAATAATAATAATAATAATAATAATAATAATAATAATCAATAAAAGCTTTCTCGGTGCATTGCCATGCCTCTAGCTATTCACACACAGTATAACTCAGAAATAACCTAACATGTTTGCTAAATAAACTAAAACGTACTAGTGTATATTTTGAACATAATTGATGTCATTCAATCAAATGGACTTTCCAGTGTATCCATCCATCATATGACGTCATAATCAATTACGTGACGTGTAGGATGATTTAGTCCATCTTAAACACTTAATAGTCCGGCGCGTTGTACGAATTGTATGTCTTTACCATTTAATAAACATTATGTTTAATATTTTGAAACTAATTTGACTGGGCGGTTGTTGTCATAAGCAGCAACAGCGCCCGGTCAAATTAGTTTCGAAATATTCAACAGCTTACTGCATAGTTTTCTGGAAATTGATAGTCAGTGCGTTCAGCGATCTCTAGATCCCAACACGGGCGAGGCGTGGGTGGAGCTTAGCTAGGGTTGGGAGGGGCATAGCTAAAACAGGAAAGGTTCAATTATGTTTAAAATATACATTAGAATATTTCTCAGAATGTTAATGTTCAAAATTGCACTACCAAACATGTTTCTGGTGTTTTTTGTTTTGTTTTGGACGTGTAGATTTAGTTCTGCGCTGCGCTGTATATGTTGATGCATTCTCCCATACAGTCCCACACAGCTCAATACTAAAACCTGTAGCAAATTCAATATTCAAATCTAACCCTTTAATCACCACACACCAGCTATGATATGATGCAATGACTAATCCGTTGCATATTTTGTATGCAATTTGACATCGAGCGGGTGATGTCTTGCTCTGGCAGCAATAGATTCCAGTAGAATTATGTTAAAAAATACTCACCATACTTCTTGCCTAGTCGTCATGACAATTTCTGGCCTGGCACTTCAAGGGTTATCGCGTTAATGGCATACGAACACGCAATATGATGCGTGTATTGAAACATGCAATTATACATTACGGATTATTCACATCTGAACACATGCAATAAGTACAGTACATCTCAAAACTAACTTAACATGTTTCCAAAACAAAATAATATGTATGCCTATTGTGGAATATTTTGAACATAATTTGATTGGAAGACATTGCTGCCTAAGGCAGCAATGTCTTCCAATCCAATTGTGTTCAGAATATTCAACAGAACATTTCTTACTAACTAATATGTTTCTGTTTTTGTTTAGCAAACGTGTTTATTAAGTTATTTCTGAGCCGCCCTATACTATGTATTCCATCAGTGATCGTATAGGCCACTACGCGCACAAAGGCCAATGATGCGGCCAGTTTCGCTAGTGAGTATATCATTTCCACCACGAAATATAGCATTTATCCATCTTTCATATTTGTTACAGTCTGATCAGTCATGAATGGCCGAGAAATGGTTATTGTATTGCATTGTACTGCCCGGGATGATGTTTGTCAGGAATTACATCGCGTGTTGTGAAATATTGATTCCTATTTCGCGATAACGCATGCGATACTGAAATACTGGTATTATAATTCAAGGAAGCCATACAAGGGAATTTAAGCGGACGCAATATATGCCAGTCAAATCACTTTCAAACTTTTCAACAGAACATTGCTAGCAATTTGTTATGTCGTCGAACAGGGGGGGCATGTGTAATAGTGTGGGGATTTTAATGCAGAAATTGTGCCACGTGTACAAGAATGTTAAATATGTATCAGATAACAAAAAACCGCTCTGGCAATTTGTTAGATTCAAAATGCCCGCCGATATGCACAGGAATTATGAAAAAAGCATATATTTGTCCAATCCTTACAATCAAAGCTTCCATTTTTATGTTTGTAAACATGATGATTCTGATTTTGACATTTAGAATGCACTAGGAGCAAAATCTAATGCTCTAAATTATTAAAGAATTATTACTCTTTAGTCAGTTATCTTAGCAAAATTGTTTGTGTGAAAACTAGTCGGAATTCTAATGACATCATTTTTTAAATCAACATATATCTATTTATTTATCTATTCTATCCACCCTCATTATCAAGCATCATTTCTGTCAACAGTCATCATCAATGCCATCGTCGTCATCACATCAAACAGCTAAGTGCACGTGATCATCCTTATGATTCGTACACTCACCATCATTGTCACACCAACTGCACTAAGCTGTGCAATTCAATCCAGCCTTTTGGCAATGACATTCATTTGTAGAACATTTGGCTTTTACACATCCAGTAGATAGATATCACTTCAGGTGCTGACATCTGCTTGGTCAGAGCTGGATCCCACTTTTGTTCTTGCAGATGCCATCCATATGCGTGTGATGGTAGTTTGGAATTGGGTGTCGTGCCAATGTTTCATACAATCAGTTGATAATGTGCACATAGTATGAGGTCATGCAGTGCATCTGATGTTTCTAGCACGTTTTCTGACTGGGTATGTTTCGTGTTGAACAAGACAACTTACAGGCCAACTACTCGATGGCACCAAATGTTTCACCTGCTGGTTTGGCGGCTCTCCACAGATTTGGCATGCCAGTGAGAATGTTATCACCGCTCGTCGATGCTGTCCATTTCCTATTACAAAGGAAGTATCCCCAAACAAGTCAGGATATCGCCTAATGGAGAGGACGAATGCATCAGTGTCTGGATAGTCAACGGGGATCCTCGTTGCACTTATTTCTGTTGCATCCACAGCATACAACAATATCTTTGTGGCAGCTTCTACTTGTGCACTGTTTAGATGGCTCATATCCTTATGTGTACCCGTGTACAGGTCTCCATATGTCACGACTATACAGTGATTTGAATGAACACTGTGTACTATCTTATCTGTAAGGTATGTGATTAATTCCAGCTTTGTCTTTGTGTGCTAAAGCTGGGGGTTTCCATAGACAATTTGGCAATGCTTGTTGTATCGGTAATACGGTGAAACACTACGGGTTGCCCTTCTACTCTCTTGACACAAGCTGCCATCTTCAATAAATAGATTATGTCATACCGATCAAAATCAAGCGATTCTCAGCATAGTGCATAAGTCGTATATTTCTGCAGCACATGATTTAGAAAGTCGTATATTTATGCAGCACGTGGTCTAGAAAGTGATCTGTTCAATCAGAACAGGTCATTATTGAATCTTGTTTGCCCATTGATTGAATCGCTGCCATATTATCAACCACCGACACATTCTTTGATCCAGTGACGATATTTCATTCCTCTTCAACGGAAAGCGTGTCTATCTGTTGGCTGTCCAGGTAAAGAATACTCTATGTTCCACCACCTTCACATGGGATCCTTAGCTACAGGTAGTTTCTCTAATATTCTCAACAAGCTGCTCTTCGTTAACCAATGAAGCATACATCCATCAGCAGCAAACATTGATCTAGACACCACGGAAAGTTGATGTTTGCTAATCGCATCCTTTAGATTGATTTCCACTCTCTATTTTTTTTAGTTGAACAACATTCTCATTGACTGCTAGTTTAAAACTTTCTTTGCCATCCTCGTCCAAGTGGCCAGTTTCAGGTTTTTTCAGTGGTGACCGCAGTTTCTTAACTTTTCTTTAAAAGGTTTGGCAACGAACGTAACAGCTTGCTGCAGATTTGATTTGGATTTGACTTTGTTTGCAGAGATCTTCTGCACCAGTTTTATTGCAACTGATTTGATCACCAAGTTGAATAAGTTATCAGTTTCAACCATGAAAGGGTTTGTGAAGCTTGTACTTGTTGCTGTGTGATTTCGGATGCTCTTTTCCTGGCATTGAAGTACATGTGTCCACATAGGTAAATTTACATTGGCCATTTATTGAGCTTCTGTAGCTAGAGATCAGAAAGAGCTTAGTACTCGCAGATGGATTCAAATTAGTTCCCGCTAACCCACTAAACACACTCAAGGGCCTGTTAATCTGCTCAACTGAGAACACAAAATGGTACATTTGAATTCTTATTTACTACCCAGTTGCCTTCAAGGAATTCATCATGGATTTCAGGATCTCATGTGTTGAGTCACTTCATTTCGGCTTGGTAGAGGGGAGTCGTGCTGACGTAATTGAGGTGATCATGTGCTACAGGTACTTTGTGAACATCTCTAGGACAATCAAATCTAGCTCCCAGTCATCGGTATGTACTGCTCAGATGAAGACCTAACACCATCTGCATATACTGGAACATAACAGACAAAAGAGGCTACTTCCGTTTTAAAACATCAAACGTATCCATTTATTCCATTATTTGGCAGCATTCACCGGCACGGACATTCGAAGTCCCTTTGCGGCTTCCTCTATGGAGGCTAGCCACACAGGATGCTGGAGGACAATGTTTTCTTGATATATAAAGCAGAGCTTGACGTGTCACACAATGGGTTGTCTGAACTCGTACCGCGTACCTCTCATCTAGAATTGGCTTTATGGTTGCAGATCCGTGTAATTGTGCTTCAAACCAACACAAATTAATTCTCCTGTTCCCAATATAAGCACCAATGGAGGAAAGCAGCTATAACTATGCCCCACCCATCTTTAGTTACGCTCCAACCAGATCCCTGAACTGCTTGACTATCAATTTCCATAAAACTATACAGGTAAGCTGTTGAATACTGTTTTGAAAACTATACAGGTAATTAAGCTGCTGAATAAGCTGCAACCACACTTCATGTTGGAATCGATCGATCCCTGAACTGCTTGACTATCTATTTCCAGAAAACTATACAGGTAAGCTGTTATATACTTTGTTGAAAACTATACAGGTAAGCTGGTGAATATTTAAAACTATTTGGCTCGGTCCTGTTACTGCCTATGTCAGCAACAGCGCCCAATCAAATTAGTTTCAAAATATTCAACAACATCTTTATTATGGCGTTATCCTCCACGTCACGTAGTTGATTGTGACATCATGTCATTGGCAGATAAACTGGAAACGTCCATTGATCGCAATTGTACCATCACGATGTGAACCTCAGCTACTCGAAAAATCAAATTGTCCTTATCTTGGCGACCCATCCGTATATGTTTTGCATGTTTGTATTTGGTGTTAATTCCTTGAACCTACCTGAGCACTGGCAATAGCGTCTGTCATTCGTGTGCTCGTGTTGCAAGTAGTGGAGGTGTTGAACACGAACAGTTCGTACTTGCATCTCATGCATCACCGAATTGATTGTCCACTGATATCCTGACCTAGTTCGGATATTCACAGAAAGAGTATGTTTTCTTGATAGGCGTAAATTATTGTCCACACCATTATTGTGTATCACATTCGTCAAGTTCCATTCGCATTGTAACCACTGTTCCATCGCCTGTTCAGATTTTCTCTTCATTGGCATATGAGCAACATCTATTTCGGCCCTAATCCGGGCTCTTCCATGAAGCCAAGCAGTTTCTAAAAGACTGATATGTGAACGCCTTTCGATTTATATACTTGACGAACGAAACAGTTGACAAAGCAGATTTTTCCCACTCCATAAACTGGATTCGGACAATCCATATGCTGTGTGGTGGTTTCTGGTAGATCTCCAATTGAGCGAGCCTGCGCCGAGTCCCTAACTTTCATATTCACTGACTGGTATCTCTCTTCTGTTTTCTAATAGATCGCCATTGTTGCAGCATGCAGTTCTCTTTCCATCTGGGGTATCCTCTGCTAAATCAATGTTGCCCTCCACAAAAAATATGTGTCGACCGGAAACTATACAGGATGGAATACAATCCATCATTGAAAGCCTGCTAATTGAGTTTCAACTCATGTCTGGAACAATCAGGACACATTCCAAATCCATGCCGGGGTGTGATAATGTTCCTACTTCTAGTTGCCCGACTCATTGACAAATCATCTGCTAACTGTTGTGGCATTTCAAGACGGAAATATAATTTTTGCTCGTTCTTGTTGCTTACCTGACGGACAGGCAGGCGTGTTGTTACTATAGACTGTGCCGAAACCATAGCTCGTTTGTCGACTTCAGAGGATTTTTTTCTTGTCAGATGAAAGTGTATTTTGGGACCTTGTAATACCCATGAAAAGTAACTTTCTTCTTCGAAACATAAGCCAGTGAACCAGTGAATCACCACACTTCACAATTACCTAGTGTATTTCTAAGCAGACAAACAGCATCATATCGGGATGGCAGGTAAAATACTTTAAACTCTATATTTTGTCAATATTGGGCTAGTCATTGCTCTTTGTGAATTTTAGCCATGTCAAACAGCTTCTGTGTGTTTAGAAACATAAGAATGAATACAAAAATTTGACAACTTTAACAATTCTTTCAAAGTTTATCAGCAAATTGGCGGCTATTTTGAAAAAACTTTGAAAAGAATTTTAAAAAGTTTGGACAAAATGGCCGCCATTTTGAGTCCAACAAATTGATACTATGCCAAAATTGTTTTTTTATTCCATTAAGTAGTATATGTGCAACATTATTGGATAAGTGGCACAATTTCTGCATTAAAATCCCACGGGACTTTGTATCACGGCACACGCCCCACAGTAGGGGCAATAAGTTCAACAATGTATAATTACGTCTCCTTATTAAGGACACCGTGTTGGATATGGATGTGCCTAGGCATGTATATATAATGGAGATAGAAGGCACTAACCATATTACTAGGTCCATCTGGTCAGATATAGTCAGCACGACTTTGCCACAAGATAATGTAATAATTCTATCATTATACATTCGACTTCCATTCGTTCCTCTGCATGTTCAGAGGGCAACTACTTAAACGGGGCTAGGAATTTCTTACACCAGCCTAAAAATCGTAGATGGATCCATTTCTAGGTACGCCAGGCCCATTTCTAGCTAAGCTCCACCCATTTTGTACGTGTGTTTGAATCGATTTATATACTCTAAACCCTAAATTATGCCTAGCAGTGGCAGAATCGCGATTTTATGATAAGCTCTTAAATAGTTTGAAACTACCTTGACTGGGGGATGGTGCCGTACCAGCAACAGTTCCCAGTTACATTAGTTTCAAAATATCCAACATGATGTTTATTGAATTGCGAATCCGTCAGACATACAATTCATATACTTGACTGACGTGTCGTGCTTCATGACACAGATCTCTACGTCATTTTGATTGCAACGTAATCTAACACATGACGTATTTATTTATGACGTCAGATATTTGAGAGACAAGTCGGATTCTCATATTCGTGCTACTAATACCAAACACGTTACAATTTCCAGCAATGTGACCATAGAAATCACCTGAATATCTGGCACTGATGATGACAAAATTAAAAAATGTGAATAAAGGGTTCGTTTGAACCTCACGCAAATTACGCAGGGCATGCCGCTGTGACTCACACGCAAACCTCCTAATCTTTAAGCAGATAAACCGTTTATCTAATCCCTAAAGCAAATTAACCCTTATCTTGATTAGGTCCACATATGTGACGATGAGAAGTGATCTTCATTTCGGAAACAGTGTTGCAGAAAGCTGTTGCTCTCATGTACATCAACATCTTGCAGCAAACTGCTATTCACGTGGACTCTATAGGCCGACTATAAGACTAGTGGCAGGGCGCAATTCCTTGGACAGAACAGAATACTGCTAGAACGTATCTTCCATTTCAGCGATTCTATTCCCCAAACCCCCAATCCACCCCAACCCCTTGAATGTTAACAATGTTTACAAGAGCTCTTCTTATTTGTTCTTCTCAATCTCTTGCGATTATTTTAAAGCACTGGTCACGTAAATGGAAGAGCTGAGGGCTGTGTCGGTGGTTGATATGAATGAATTCATGAATCCAGTTTTAGCTATGCCCCACCCATCTCTATCTAAGAACCCCAGGCTTTGGCTGCGTTGGGATCGATCGATCCCAGTATTCTCTGAATCTCAATTTCCAGAAAACTATACTGGTAAGCTGTTGAATATTTTGAAACAAATCTGACTGGGTCCCGTTGCTGCCTATCGCCAGTCAAATTAAGTTTCAAAATATTCAAAAGCATGTTTATTAAATAGTAAAGCCATACAATTCGTACAACCTGACGGACTAAGTTTAAGACGGAATAAATTGTCATTCATGACGTAATTGATTATGACGTCAGCCTACGCCACCTAATTGACCATGTCGTCATATGACTGACTGAGAAACTGGATTCCTCAATTGTCTTGAGCTCGTGATAGTTTGTACGTTGATTGTACATCTATGTATGGCCATGACAGGACAGATTTATCAATCGTTTGACTCTTATAACCACCATGACAGGTCATATTTCTTCTTATATAATTTTCATGTTCAAAGTTTAACACTGTCCTTTGGCTACTCGAGGTCAGGTTACCTGTCTACGCCTAAATCATATGTACATTTGATGATAAATAAGACTTATTGAAAGCTTTGGAAATGTTAACTTAAGAAAACAAGGATATTTCAATATTATTCGGTTCCCCTTTCGCAACTTGTTTGGCTGGTTTGGACGTGTTTGCGAAGATAGCGGCTGCAGTCTTGGTATGTGTTCTGGTAAGTACCTGCTCCAAGTAAGCAATCATATCCAGGATGGTGCTAATGTTGTGTAGCTGGAGTCTGGTGCTGTGTCTGTGAGAATTAACATCCTCACGTCCCGCATCATCTGCTGTATAGTATGGTTGTATCAATATAAGCGTCACCTTCACGCCCAGGACCGTCACGTCAATTGCAGCCGGAAGCTATCACGGCTCTGCGTATTTGAACTACAGAGGCATTCAAATCAATATTTACATGAACATCCGGCTAAAGATTGGGAGAGTCGTTAACCTATGGTATAATATTTTGTCCTGGCTTGTTGAGCCAATAATTAAATAATTTTGCGTGCGTCTTGGTGGAAATGGATTGCAACGTCTCCGAAACCATTGGACGGAATTCAACCAAATTTGCTATGTGACTTAGCAATAGAATGGAGGAGTGCAAGAGCCCGTCTACATTTGGCTCCACTCCATGGTTCCGGGAAGGGGTGGGGGGGGGTAGTGCATCAAAGTGTAAAATTGATTGTAACGCAACTCCTCCGAAACCGGTGAACGGAATTCAACCAAATTTGATAATGGAGTAACTTATATGATTGCTAAGACATAGAGACCGCTTGACAATAGGACAGACAGACTACAGTATAACAAGACAGATGGTTGAGAGACGATGATATTGTTGTTGTTGCTATTTGTGATGACACTTACCTATCTTTCATGTACATCCGTTAGTCCGTAAAGTGTGTACCCATTACTCCAGCGTCCATATCAAAACAAAGAACACCCTGTCTCTATCGACAAACAATGCATTATTTATTTTCTATGATTAATCAATAATAAAGACGCTCTCAAAACACGTACAATACGCTAATCAAATGGTCCAGTAACCTCGTCCTAATTATAGATTCAAACCCCTTCATTACGTCTTCCCTCAGGTAAATTTAGAACGCGTTAAAGTATTCACACTCTTATAAAGTAATAATTCCTTACTTCACAAAAACAAAACACCTGCGCGATATGATATTCCGTTTCGTTGCCTATTTATACACATACACGCTCGTCAGCCGTACAAATCACTGTGTTATTATAATAATAACAACAATAACAGATGTTTGCGATTAGAACTGTCCTGAGTTGTTCTTACCATACCTGGCTGTCCTGCCTAGCTGACTCACGCGACACAAACGTCGCTACGACAGCGCATAATTACACTCACCTGTTTGAGTGAATCCCGTGGTCACGGTGACACATTCAGTGGATTCAGCTGATGATAGCTAATAATAGAACACGTGGCAATCACAAAAGATGAGTTAATTTAGTCAAACGCACCAGAAAATAAATAGGTTATATTATAAGGTGTTATTAAAATTATTGAAAAATATATTACGTTTAATTTTTGACAGGGGAGAAAACTGTGAGAATAAACTTTAAAAGATGACCTCTCAGGATTATCTCCCCTATATAACATTAAAAAATAATATCTACTCTACATTTAACCCTCGAATTTGTTCAAGAAAATTAAAATTTTCTCATAGAAAATGTCCATTTGCAGACCAAGAGAAGACAATTTTTTTTAATTTGCAACTGGAATGACTGGCTCGGTCATCGAGCCAGTCATTGCAGTGGTAAATTTTCCAAAATACTATTCTCTTGGTCTGCAAATGGACATTTCTTAAGACCACTGCAGAAGCCATTTTTTGCTGATATGAGTGTTAAATGGTTAACACAGAGCCGTATTTAAAAACCCAAATTAATGACTTATTCAGGTACCCCGAGACTCATCCACGCTCATCAGCTAGAGGCAGGATTCGAACATACAACCTTCGCAGAGAGCCGGATTAAGGCAAGGGATAAGGGGGCTACAGGCCCAGCCCCGGACCCCGAAGAACAATGGGCCCCCAAATCTGAACAATTATAGCATTTACCCATTTGAAACTTTTAATGCCAGTATCTCACTTTTGCAGTCATGATATACGTAAGCTGTTGAATATTTTGAAACCGATTTGACTGGGAGCTGGTGCTGCCTTAGGCAGCAATAGCTTTCAGTCAAATTGGTTTCAATATATCCAGCAACATTTTAACACACCCGTAACGAATTTTTTGTATTTAGTAGTAGTAGTAGTAGTAGTAGTAGTAGTAGTAGTAGTAGTAGTAGGCCGGGTAGTAGTCATTTCCTCATTGACCCACCCGATAAGGGGGACCCCAACAACTAATTAGCCATGGGCCCCAAATATGCTTAATCCGGCTCTAAGCACAGAGATTAAAAGCTATCTTACTAATTAATTATAAGTAATTTTGTGGTCTTACATAATTTAATCCTCTAGCACCACTTTACCTCATGCGGCGATTCAGTCAGTCGTTCGGCTAAATACCGTGCCTTGCTGATGACAAGGTCGAATGCATGATGTGAATAGGGTGAAAGTTTTCTTAGGCGATAAATCTGGAGTATGCACTAATATTTACAAAAAATAACTATTGGAAACAGCAGACATACAATACACCGAGACCATCAAACCAGAAGCAATCAAAGATCGCATACCATCGCCCTGACGTTTTATTCTCACATTGTACAGATTTTCTCGGATCTTCCAGATCTGTTTATTACAACCAAAGTTGTGGAATGCTAGTGTATGGACATACTCTTTCTTGCACTACGATTTGAGCCAAATCGGACCTGCAGTTTCCGAGATAATAATATGCATACATCCAGAATTTGATCCAATCCAGATCCAGATTTTGTTATTCGCATCATGGCCAAAATCTGT
>JAVVLW010000702.1:0-10000 GCA_034401795.1 Chaetoderma sp. LZ-2023a
TTGAACTTTTAACAACTGCGAAAATTAGATCACATTTTTATCATGTCCTGGTAGGTAAGACTATATTTTAAAGATTTTAAATCAAATTAAGTTGATTTTAACTTCATTTCTAATTTCTGATCTATTTTCGTGGTATTTGCTTTGACATTTTCCAATTATTTGGCACTCGTCAGTCCTACAAGTTTTATATCTATCTTGAAATCTTCGTGGTATATGTATATACCATTGCAGGCTTAGAGGCTATGTCTTGATTCTAACCCCTCCCATAGGTTTACTATGGGATTTCGGATTGCCACAAAATCTGGTTAAAACACTGCAATTTTAAATTATCTATGTTTTCAACGTCTACAACATTTTAATAAGTAAGGCTATAATGGGGTGGTTTTTTTCGCCATATGAAGAAAGCGGTAATATTAAATAAAAGAAATAAATGCGAGTTACCACTTTTCATGAGGGGTGAGAATAGGGATATAGCCCCATGGCAATCTGTAACTGTAACAATTCCGATCAGTCGAGAAATCCAGCAATTTTTCTGATGTCAGTTGAATGCTTTCAGTGTTCCCTATGTAGTGAGCGAATCTACACTTGTCTAATTTCATCAATTTCATGTGCTGAACATTCAAGAATTATTGTTAAGGCTATTTATTTATTATATTTATTACAACTACTGTGAACATGTACCACCGTGATATTACTTATTATTCTTGACCTTATTTTAAGATAATACTCCGCTCTCTTCATTTAAAAAATGGTGGAGGTGGTGATGGTGGATGGTGATGATCATTGCATTAACCTTTGCCGATGACTAGGTTCTAGTACGGTACGGTATACCAGGATTGGTAGGGCTGCTCTTTTTGTCTTGGCACAATAGATCTTGGGCATATATATGTTCTTATCGGGTGGGAAGAAATTGGGATAATCGTGGTTATGCTCATTAGGTGATGCCAAATAGCAATTCCTGACCAGATGATCTAGATGATGTTGTTAATTCACGGATCCATTTCTAGCTATATGCCTTGCCAATTCGTAGCTAAATTCTGCCCACTTTGTAAGCACATTGGAATTGATTTTAACGCCTTAAAACATAATTTCCCAGACTAAATTTCAAGGTGACTATACCGGTGAGCTGTTGAATATTTTGAAACTAATTTGCCTGCAGGTCATTGCAGCCTAAGTCAGCAACAGCAGATGACCTGGATATTGACTCTGTTTTACCAGCATCACTCCCCTAGGCGCATGAGGTGTCAGGTCCGAGGGGAATGCATTACACATCTCCTTAGTGCATGAATATCATCATGACTTGTCATGTCAGAGGAGATGACCAACTACAAAATCACACAAATCGGAGTCAATATCCAGTTATATAATCCATCAGATTTTGCACATTCTACTTATCTTCCTGCAACTATTATCCTCATGTTCAGTATTATGAGATTGATGTAATTAAAACGATAATCTGAAATTAGTGCTTCAAATTTTAAGATTCTGCATGACACTGAAGACATTCAACTTGTCTAGAAACCGCTATCAATCGTTAACATTATTTTCCGTTAATAATAATCATAGTTGTAGTTTCGGCTGTTCAATAGTAAATCTGAACAGTTATTAAACAATCTGCAACAGCAAAATCGTGATGTTCTATTCTTTGTAAGTTTTTGGGAAACTAAATTAGTTGGACACGTAAGCACATAGTGGCTTTTTCCAGCAATAATACTCCTTGAGATACCAAAAATCAACAGGGGTCCATCGCTGTATGACTCAGACAACGCGTTATTATAATTACGCGTTTTTCAAATGACACGTGAATAATTGCGCGTAGTATTCTCCTTCGATCAATACTCACCATTCTGTTACTTCTGATATACAGCTGGCCTTGACAGCGGCTCTAGGATTATAGACTTAGAAAGCTTTACCGACTCCTGGGAACCGGGTACCCGGCTCCCCACTGCCGAGTACCCGTTTATCATAGAGCTCATTCTTGTTTGCATAGCGACAAGAGCAATACATGCTTTTTGCATTAAGGATTTTAGTGTTTTAAAATAATCTAAGTCTTTAATCAGTGATAGTTTGTGTGTTCTGAAAGGATTAACTAAGGACTATGGAGAATACCGCCCAAGACAACCAGGTTGTATTGTTCTTTATTATCCATAGTTAAAAGACTTAGGTCTCTAAATTTCGTTGTGTCGCATGTTCCAATTTCTGTCCCCATAGAATCTGGGACGTGTGCTAACAACGATATATGCCAGACGATCGCCTTCTTTAAACCCCAACAGGCGATCGGCAGATATGAAAATAGGTGTTTGCTACGGTATTTCTAACACGAATATCGGCTGACGTCGTTCTCCGTAGAATCCGAGCGGGTGACGTCACACCCGGTCGCTCGGATGTTTATGTGAAGAAAAATTTTTCATTAATTCGCGCATCTTATTCTGGGTGCTGCGTACTAAAAATGGTACAGGAAACTTTAGAATGATCAAGTTTACGTGTGATCACGATCGGTTTGCAATGATCGGTGGTTTCAAAATTCTTGAGTAGATGCGTGGTCTGCGGTTTTACCGTGTGAGACAGCAGTTTTGTTATACATTTTGTTGTTTTCTTCACATATCGTGCTGCGTTCGTTAGGAGTATAATTTATATTGATTAGTAAATATACCCTGAATGCTATGCGATATGATTCCTGGAGCCGTTACACATCCTGGAGGATCTATTATGGGTGTGTTGTGCCCGCCGCGTACTTGTCGTCATAATCAATGCGATCGTTGTTGTAACGTGGCGGGGTGGGGTGCGGGGAGGTTACGGTTAATTTATGAGTCAATAAAATTGAAAATTAATTGTCTGCCTTCCATCCGGGTCTCGTTCCGCTTGTTTATTGTAGGTTTGTGCTTATTTTATAGGCCAAGCCAGCCCCGCCATCATGTGACGACTGCCATAAGTTTGTCCGTGTAATGTTCAAGGACCATGTCTGTTTTATGTGTGCCCTGTGTAATATAGATCATAGGTGTAATGTTTGTGCAGTGTGGTCCGTCGAAACGATGGTTAAGTTCCTTGCCCAGAAGGACTTGGCTGGGTCTGACGCGGGGTCAGGCGGTCCGAGAGTAAATCGTGGAGCGCCCGGTTCGGCCGGTGCGGGTGCTCCACGTCCCCAGCTGGAGGTGGCGGAGATGGCACCGCCGGCGTGGTTTGGTCCGGCTCTGCAGGGTTTTTCTGCATAGCGTTCTGACCACGCTGGTGTCGTCCCTGCTACCAAAGGTTGGGGGGCAGTTTCTCCCCATGCCTGGTACGGATCCTGTCCTCGGACAGGATTCTGGACTGGTTACCGAGGGGGCCGTCTCGTACGGCCCCCTGGCAGTCCCGTCTGGCTTCGGCCAGACGGGTTTCTGTTTCTCTGCGGCCACCTCTGGGTGGTCCAGTAGCGGTGGCCGGTCCGTCAGGTGTGGGAGCCGTCCGCCAGGACGGTTCCACGGTTGACTCGTCTAGTGACGACTCTTCGGAGTCTGAAGACGAGGAGGCCGAGGAGGAGAGGTTGCTGCGGCCCGTGAAGCCGCAGGTGGAGAATATGGAGGTTGATTCCGTCCTAGACGGATCCGGCCTCCATTTGTCTGGTTTGGCGCAAGCCAGGTCAGCGGCTCCGCCTGTGGCTGAGGCAAATCCGTTACCATGCACCGGTTCCGTGCGGCTTGGTTTGGCACCAGCCGTCACGGGAACGGGTGTGCCGGGCCGGGCGTGGTACTCACCTATCTCGCCTGGTCCGGCAGTCGGACGTGGGGTGCCGTGGGCGCCCGTGTCCGGCTATGGTTCCGCGACTGCTACGGGTCCGTACGGTTTTCCGTGTGGACCTACCCCATGGACCGGAGTGTTTCATGGGGTGGCGGCGGAACCGTGTGGTACCGGAGTGCCTGGCGTGTCAGCCGTGGCTCCTTGCTGGGAGGCCGTGGCTGGCAGACCCGTGAGCACGTCAACGGGTGACGTGTTTGCGGGGGTGTCTTCATCGGAGGTAGATTGGTCAGATGCTCTGGCGTGGCTAGCCAGGGTTGACCCGTCTGTGGTTTCGGCCACGGCCGATGAAGATGCGCCCCGTCCGTCGGTTGCGTCGATCAGGACGGGGATTTTGCCCGCGGCCCGGATCCAGTCAGTGGGACTGGATCCACGGTTCATAGAATGGTTGGATGCTATTTATAGCAAACAACTGATGACCAAGGGTCAGCTCCCTGCGGCCTCCAGGGAGGTGCGGGCAAGATGTCGTATTCCGCGGGGGGAATACGACAGGTATGGTGTAGTCCCGTCGGTCACGGAGTGACCGATGGGTACTGGGCGTCCAGAGTGCCGTGCCGGGTCACCCCGGTCCGGCACTTGTGGACAAGTCTCAGGTACACCAGGAAGAAGTCCTGTCCCTAGCGATGAGGGTGTGAGGGCAGCGATGAGCGCTGTCAACCACTCTTATCGTCTCCTTCAGTCGGTGTGGGCTGAAGCGGGGCAGGCCACCCTGTGCCACCTGTGGCGCTTTCATGTGTCAATGACGGCCTGGTGCTGTCGATGGACGCATTGGCAAGGGTGCAAGCGCGTGTGACGAAATCCAGGAGGCAAATGGTCATTGACCATATGCGTCCGGCTACGGCAGTCAGGGAGCGTCTCCTTGGGACACCCCTGACAGGGCCTAGCATCTTCGGTGGCCAAGCGTGGGCCATCTTAGAGGATACCGCCAGTATCGCGCAGAATCGGTTAGCGGTAAACCTACAGCTAGAGCTAGTGCGACAAGCGCATGCACTAGGGCCTGTGGGGAAACCGCTAACGGGACAACCTTCAAAGGAGCAGAAGAAGCATAAGGGCAAGGCGAAAGCTAGGCCTGTTGCGACTTCTGCTTCAGCTGGGATTTCAGAGCCGCCGCCGGCGAAGAAGCCCAGGAAGGTTGTAGAGGCGCCTACCCTCCCCAATGTTGCTCCTGACCGCCCTAGAGGTGGGAAGGGCAAGGGGAAGGGTAAGGGTAAGGCCTCAAAGGGCGGACAGAAGGGGCCGAAGCGTACCTGAGGGTACGAAAGCTCCCTTCATATCCGCCTGGACCGCGCCTGTGTGACAGGAACAGCGGTGCCAGTTATACCCGTCGTGCCTAGAACGAAATGGTTCTCTCTCTCTCTCGTTAAGAAAGAGTGGGGGGGCGGACTGCGAGCCGGACAACCCCGTTAGACGTCGAGGCGTCTATGGTGGGTGGAAGGCTCATGCGTTTCGTCGAGGCCTGGCAAGGTGTGACGTCAGACAGTCTGGTCCTGGGATGGTTATCCCAGGGTTACATGCCGGAGTGGTGGGACTTTCCACCACAAAATCTGTCTTTGGCACCTGTCTGGACACCCGTACCAAGGGAGCCAGACAAGTTAGAAGCCGTTCAAAAGGAAGTGTCGGGTTTGCTTCTGAAGGGAGCAATAAATCCAGCAAATCGAAACACTCCAGGCTTCTATTCAAACATGTTCCTTGTCCCCAAGAGCACAGGGGGATGGAGACCCATACTCAATCTCAGGCCATTAAATTGGTTTAGCCATACGCCTCGGTTCCAGATGGAAATTCCGAGGTCGGTAATGCGGGATTGAGGAAAGGAATGTGGTGTGTATCGATCGATCTGAAAAATGCATATTTCCACATTCCTATGAATCGGAGTTGGCACAGGTTTCTGAGATTTGCGTTTCAGAGTCAACTATGGGAGTTTACAGTCTCCCGTTTGGCCTGTCGACAGCTCCGAGGGTTTTCACAAGAGTGGTCCTTGCGGTGACAGCGTTTCTCAGAAAAGAGAACGTGGCGCTACACACCTACATAGACGACTGGCTGCTTAAGGCAGACTCGGCAGCCAGGTTGAACGTGGATACTGCTCTGACTCTGAAGTTACTTTCAGATCTAAGCTGCATAGTCAACGAGGAGAAATCCGAGTTGACGCCCACTCAACGTTTCGTTTATTTGGGGATGCGATTCGACCTTGAGGAGGGCAGGGTTTACCCATCAGAGCCCAGAGTGGTGTCTCTGTTAGCCATCCTCAAGAGTTTTCGAGTGGGAAACCACATTCAAGGCGAGGCGGTTCCTTCAGATGCTGGGCATAATGGTCTCCATGGAGCAGGTTATCCCGTACGATGCTCTAATGCGAAGACCTATCCAGTTGTATCTGATGTCTCTGTGGAAACAGAGAACAGAACCCCTGTCAAAACTGGTGCCAGTTTTGGAGCCGATAATATCGCATCTGCTATGGTGGAAACAGCGTCAGAATCTCCTAATAGGGGTTTCGCTGCACCTACCCCAACCCCAGCTGTCCGTTTACACGGATGCATCGCTGGAAGGGTGGGGTGCCTGCCTGGGAGAACCAGGTCTCGGGCACATGGACTCTCCCGGAGAGTCAGCTGCATATCAATCTGTTGGAAATGATGGCAGTGGAACTGGCGTTGGAAGAGTTCCTTCCGATGATCAGGGGCAAGGTGATATTGATACGGTCGGTCAATTCGACAGTAGTATCATATATAAATCGCCAAGGCGGGACCAGGTCGCCCACTCTGTGTATCAGGGTGTGGCACTTGATTCAATGGTGCAGGAATTACTCGGTTGTTTTGAAAGCAGCTCGTATTCCTGGCCGATTGAACATTCTGGCGGATGCTTTGTCTCGCAGACAGAGAATCCTGCCAACAGAATGGTCCCTCAACCCTCCAGTTCTGCGACGGATCTTCGAGCATTCGGGCAAACCCAACGTGGACTTGTTCGCCACAAAGGAAAATGCTCAAATCATGACATATGTCTCGCCGATTACAGATCCAAATGCCGTCGATACAGACGCTCTGGCGATAAGCTGGAGAGGGATGCACGCTTACGCGTACCCACCCACCATTCTTCTACCGAAGGTTTTGGTGAATGTCAGGGAGGAACCGTGTCTGGTCCTGCTAATAGCGCCGTATTGGCCGAGCAGGGCGTGGTTCACGGATCTTCTAGATCTGCTGGTGGAAAATCCTGTGCAGTTGCCCGAGATTCCGAACATAATCTCCCAGGCCAAGGGACGCTTCCTACACGAGCGTCCCGAGATGTTCAATGACTGCGTGGATGTTATCAAACAACGTTCCACGTCGGAAGGCTTTTCTCGACAGGCTGCTGATTTCATCGCGGCTGCGAGAAGTAGGTCAACCTTCAAGTCATATAACAACAAGGTTAACAGATTTGCAGACTGGTGTGAAGAAAAGGGTATTGATACCTTTCAATCCACTATCAGCAAATAGCAGACTTTCTCTGTGAGCTGTTCTTTTGAGGACTAGCTCCCGTCACAGTTGCTGGATACAAGTCAGCTTTGGCATCATTTATCCCTTGTCTAGCCAACAGGGATAGTCCAGAGGTGGCCCAGTTAAATGTGATGTTGAGGGAATGAGCAATCTCCGACCGAGACAACCGGTAGTCATTCCAGCCTGGAGTCTATCTTTAGTGCTTAATGTACTGGCCAAGCACCCTTTCGAACCGTTGCGTTCGGCTAGTCTAAAGCATTTGACTCTAAAGGCGGTTTTTCTATTGGCAGCTTCCTCAGCTAAAAGGCGCAGTGAGATCCATGCGCTTTCGGCAGAGAGGAACCGATTTATTGTTTCTGGAGAAGGTCTGCGTCTTCTGCCAAGAGCAGAGGTTATGTCAAAGAACCAATCTTTGAGATATCCCGGCAAACCGATCATTATACCGAAGTTAACTAGGTTTGATCGTGATGCCAGTGTCTGGTGCCCGGTCCGTGCTTTGACTAAGTACAAGAAACGGACTGACTCGTTACGGTCGAACGATAGACATCTGTGGATCTGCCATAAAAAGTCTTATGGCGCCGCATCCATGGATACTATCTCTCGTTGGGTGGTCGAATGCATTCAGACTACTCACGAGATGGCGACTGGGCACCAGGTGCAAGGCGTAAGGGCAGACAATGTCAGAGGAATAGCCGCCTCGACCGCCCTTTACAATGGTGTTCCGTTATAGGACATCATGGCCGTTGCACAATGGCACTGTGAGTCCTCATTCACGGATTACTATATGAGGGATGTGTCAGACTCAGCCAATCCACTCGCTTTAGCTGTTTTGAAACGATAGTTAGTGACCACACTGCTTTTCCCCTTTTCTCACTTCGGTAAGAAAAGAACCTAAAGCAGGCATGGTCAGGCGAGAGGATGTCAACCAGATTGTGTCACTGATGGCCGAACCGGTGAATGGTTGTAGGCGGTACGTCTGAAGTCCTGTTATCATAAGGTAATTCAACAAGTGAGAGTTTTTTGTATTATGTATATGTATCATGTTCATTCATCGTATATATTCATGCTCATTCCCAGGCTAATACAAGCGATATGCAGGGAGTAGTTAACCCTCTTGGCATATTGGTGTTTTCAGGCGAGATACATGTTCGTTAGTTCTCTCCCTTTTCTTAGGAGGAAAAAGGGGGGGGAGCTGTGACGCGAATGTGATTCGGTTCCGTAAACTTGACGGTCCTTTTTAGGTCTCCGTTAGTCAAGTTTGAAGTCTAAAATCTTTCTCCAAGGGGCAAAATTAGCATGTATGGCTTGCCCCTTCCCACCAGGTTACTGATCAAATCTGGTGTATATCAGAAGTAACAGAATGGTGAGTATTGATCGAAGGAGAATGCAGGAAATGTCAATTTCCCTTTCTCCGAGATCTAACAATACTCACCATTCTGTTACGGACCCAGCCTCCCAGCCCCACGGAGGCAAGCCATAGTTTTCTCTTGTTTGGTGGCTATGCAAACAATATGAGCTCTATGGTAAACGGGTACTCGGCAGTTGGGAGCCGAGTACCCGGTTCCCAGGAGTCGGTAAAGCTTTCTAAGTCTATAGTCCTAGAGCCGCTGTCAGAGCCAGCTGTATATCAGAAGTAACAGAATGGTGAGTATTGTTAGATCTCGGAGAAAGGGAAATTGACATTTCCTGCAGTCTCGGGCACATGGACTCTCCAAGAGAGACAGCTGCATATCAATCTGTTGGAAATGATGGCAGTGGAACTGGCATTGGAAAAGTTTCTTCCAAAAGTCAGGGGCAAGGCGATTTTGATACGGTCAGACAACTCAACAGTAGTATCATACATAAATCGCCAAGGCGGGACCAAGTCACCCACACTATGTATCAAAGTGTGGTACTTGATTCAATGGTGCAGGAATTACTCGGTTGTTTTGAAAGCAGCTCACATTCCTGGGCGATTGAACATTCTGGCGGATGCTTTGTCTCGGAGACAGAGAATTCAGCCGACAGAATTGTCTCTCAACCCTCCAATTCTTCACAGGATCTTCGAACATTGGGGCAAACCCAACTTGGACACAAAGGAAAATGCTCAAATCATGACTTATGTCTCGCTGATTCCAGATCCAAATGCCGTCGATACAGACGCTCTGGCGATAAGCTTACGCGTGCGTACCCACCCACCATTCTTCTACCGAAGATATTGGTGAGGAACCGTGCCTGGTCCTGCTAATAGCGTCATTTTGGCCCAGCAGGGCGTGGTTCACAGATCTTCTAAATCTTCTGGTGGAAAATAAAGTGCAGTTACCAAAGATTCCGAACATAATCTCCCAGGCCAAGGGCTGCTTCCTACACGAGTGTCCCGAAATGTTCAAATTGATTGCGTGGATGTTATGAAACAACTTTCCACGTCGGAAGGCTTTTCTCGACAAGCTGCAGATTTCATCGCAGCTGCGAGATGGAGGTCAACCTTCAAGTCATATAACAACAAGGTTAACAGATTTGCAGACTGGTGTGAAGGAAAGGGTATTGATACCTTTCAATCCACTATTCAGCAAATAGCAGACTTTCTCTGTGAGCTGTTCTTTTCAGGACTAGCTCCTGTCACAATATCTGGATGCAAGTCAGCTTTGGCATCAGTTATCCCTTGTCTAGCCAACAGGGATAGTCCAGAGGTGGCCCAGTTGAATGTGATGGTGACGGGAATGAACAATCTCCGACCGAGACAACCGGTAGTCATTCCAGCCTGGAGTCTATCTTTAGTGCTTAAT
>JAVVLW010000707.1:0-18000 GCA_034401795.1 Chaetoderma sp. LZ-2023a
CTTAAAAATCGTCTCAGAAAACTGCGGGGTTGGTTGATGATATAAAACACAAGAAACTTCATCTTGGTCTTGAGCTGTACCAAGTTTCTTGAGAGAATTTGATTGGTCAATTTCTCTGGTGTCCATCTTGGATGACCTTGCTTTTACAAATTTATAGCAAATTCTTCCGATGTGCCGAAGGTGTCTTTGTGGCATATTTGGCAAATATGATTAGGGGCTAAGTCCCATTCAGTGTTCGATGGAAGCTGATATGTCAAAAACATGAATGCGGTCAGGCCCAAATTTCTGCAATTTGAAATCAAATTTTAGCTGTTCATTTTCTGTCATGAAAAATTATTTATATCATAGAGAGTATTCTGTAAGTAATGTATTGTTCTGTTTGTTTTGTATTGCACAGACAGTAACCTACCTCAGTGCATTATGTCAGCTAGCTCACAATAACACAGAACTGGCTCATTCCAGCTGGCTAGAACTGTTCCCCAGACTATGGAAGATCCTGTCAGAGAAACAACAGCATGTAAGTCACATTCAAACAGGTACTAATTAACATGTAATCATATCATATGTCATATTACTCATCTGATAGCGACAATAGTCAGATGATAACAACAATAGTCCCATGGCTGCATAGTGATCAGTGGTCAGTCATTATATGCGTTGCATTGTTGTATATTTTAACAGATGCTTCGTGGTGAGCTGTTGCCATTCCTGTGCAGTGGTAGTCATGTTATACAGAAAGACGTTCATCCCAGTGCGATCCATGCATTTGTAGAAGCAGTTGCATTATGTGTACCAGCGATTCCTATCAGGCCATGTGTGTTAAAAGTAAGTCTGCCCGATTAGTAACCAGCATTATGGGTGCCTCTGATTCCTATCAGGCGATCTCTGGCACTATTCCTTAGTGTTTGTAAGTATCCATTTGGGTTATGTACTATTTTTTAGAAACATGTTTGAAAATATCTGAATTCGCTTGAACAACTAATGGGAAACTCAGTAAATTACATTTAGTGGAAACTTTGTTAAAGCGAACCAAAGCAATTGCTGGCTTACCATCTTGCGTGGCCGAGTTTTCCCAGACGATTTCTGCTTTAGATTTATCCCCCCCCCCTCTTGGATTTTGGTTTGTGTCCACAGAGGTGGCCCAATAGGCCAAGTCTGAGTGACTGTTAATGAACATCAACTTTTTTCTTTAAAGGACTTCACATAAGAATCAGTGGGCAGATTTGTATCAATTTTGCTGTAAAAAACCCATTCAAAGATAATAAATTTTGTTCACGTGAAGCCTATTAGTTATTTCACATCAAGAGTATACTTACCTCCCTAATACTTTTGATATTGCTAAATATTGGCTTTCACTCAATAAACACTCAGATTAAAACAGTTAGGTGCCCCTACTGGGCAGGGAGTCAGAGCGTAGTCTGGCGGATGCCAGCCCCACCACCGCACATGCGCAGACTAGCACTTCCTCTTTGCTAATTTATTGGCTGAGAGACAACACATGCTTTCATGATAGAATCTTTCTATACGCTTTTCAAAGCTTTTTAAGACTTTTAAATAGACGTTCTTACCTGACAAAGATGGCTGAGAGAGTGACTTCGCCACAGGAGGGCCTTGGACCTTTAAATCAGGTGACTTCTAGTAAAATTAGCGAGTTTTGTCCCGTTGTAATGTGTTTCCGGGACTCGCGCTAAACGTGATAAGCGCCTTAATTAGTTGATTTTTTTCAACTAGGTGCTATATAAGACTAATCTCTCTTTGTGTTTATGTCCACAGGTCTGTGTGAAGGAGAAATAAGGACATGACATCAGCAGAGGGTTTGTGTCTCTCCACCATGGTTCCATTTCCTACTAATACTGTTAGGTTATCTAACCAAAAATTCTATGCCCAGTGAGTTGGAGGCCTATTATAAAGGTCTTCTCACTTTGCCCTCTTGATCCAATTCCTTCCCCTTGAGGTGGAGAGAGTTAAGAGGCGTTCAGTGGTGGAGTGCTCCAGTTCATCAGGTTGGATGGTTTGTCTAGACAAGGTGTCGGGTATTAATTATTGATATGAGAAAGGGAGATAATTAACACTATTTGCCATTGTTATCAGTATTTATCTGATGCTTGTGTAGTCGAAATGTCCATTCTGCACATGTTCTGGTTAGAGATACAATTCGTCCTTGCACTGGGATGTTTGTTGGGGATCGATTTTGTCCTGTCATAGGATTAATGACGTCATAATCAGTCTTGCTCTTTATTTACAATTAAAGTTGTCCGAAGCTGGTTTCTGATAAAATTATGATCTTTATGATCATTTTTTCTTCTCTTGAGTTGGTGAGTTTTCTAAGCTTAACTAGTTTGCTCATACTCCTCGTCCTTTGGCCTTTTTCAGAGACCTGGTTGTGCGTCCTGTGGACGATTTTTGAGGGACAAGTTTGGCCCTCATCTATGTTTTCAGTGTAGCCCCTGTGGTCCCTTGCTTAATTGCGAGATATGTAAGCACTGGGGGGGGCGAGCTAATGTCCGAATTCTTGTGCTTGCAGGCGAAGGACAAGTTGGAGGAGGAGAAAAAGAAGCTGAAAAAAGAGGTCGTAAGTAAGAAGGGTAAGAGGAAGGCCTCGTCCGCGGTGGACATGGAGGCCTTCCGGACCGAGATGTTGGGAGAGATGAGGAGGACAATCAAGGATTTGGTTCCAGAGTTGCTTCGTGGCATGCTTCCTGGACCAAATCCTTTATTGACCTCATCATCTGCTTCGGAGCAGGTAATCCCCACCTCTGAATCAACGTTCCTTAGTACGCTTCCGTTGTTTGAAGATTCAGAGGTGGCCCCATTAGAGGGGGTGTTCCACGGCCCTGGCAGCAGGCTTATTGCCGCGCCCAATAGGGACCGTGGACGGTCGTCGCTGGAACCCGCGGGCTGCTCATCAGTCCAGGGGTATCCGCACACCGCGGTTGCCAGTACCTCGTATGGCACCTTCCCTGGCCAGTCCGGGTTAGCTCTCTTTGCTGACCCGGAGTCTAATCTTTCTGGCCAGGAGGATGATGATTACCTGTTGGGGTCGCCGTCTGAAGACGTGGCCATGGAATATGACGTTTGTGCGCCCCTCGCGGGGAATACAGGCGCCTTTTTCCACGGTTCTACTCTCCCAGGGGTAGAATCCACGGTTCAGACTGTGGCCCTGGGCGCTGAAGGCCAGCGGTACCGCATACCTCGGCTTGCCGAGAGTGTAGCTGGTGCTGGCCGGGGCCGTGGTGGGGCGGTATATGCCCTGCGCTCTACCACGGCGCCTGCTCCTGGTCAAGCCAGTGAGATTAGCATGCCGGTGTTATCAGGCCCGCATGCTCTCCCTGGCTTGCCAGGGATATCAGCGTATCCGCCGTCAAGCTCTGTTGCTTGCGCTCAGGAGGAAGACGAAGGCCCCCGTCTTGTAGAGCGCTCGCAACTAGCCACGGAGGAGGATTGGTCTGACGCTTGCCAGTGGCTGGTGAGTGTTAGACCAGATCTGCCCGTGGAGCAGTCGGCTAGCCAGCGTGAACACAGGCCGTGGTTAGCTGGTAAGCCTACTGCTAACGCTATGCCTTCTCTGCCGCTGGCAGAGCATGTCGTTGACATGTTCGAGGCGGCGGAGACGTCCATTAAGTCGAGTGGACGTCTCGCTAAGGCCCCGCGCGAGGTGGCCAGGCGTTGCCGCATCGTGCCCCTGGACTACCAGCGGTACGGTGTGGTACCAAAGCCGAGCGTGGATGACCGCGCGGCTTTGGGTGAGGATGCGCGGCCAGGCTCCCGTTCTGACACGGGAGTCTTGTGTTCGAACGCGTTGCGTTCGGCAAATGCCGCGTTGCGTGATGCGGAGGAGAGTGGGAGGGCTTCGATTGCCGCTCTGTCCCACGTCTCCCAGCTGTTACAAGGGGTAGTAACAGCATCCGCATCGCGCCAGCCAAGTCCGGTCACAGTCCAGCGAGCCATCCAGGATGGTATCAACCTGGCTCTGGACTGTATGACGCGGGCGGTGACCAGGAGTGTCCGGGCAAGGCGCACTTTTGCCTTGGATAATCTGTGCCCGTCCCAGGACCTCTACAATAGGCTACTACGTACGCCTATGACAGGTCCTGGTCTCTTTGGAGGTGAGGGATGTAGACACCTCCAGGAGACGGTTACTCTGGTCAATAACCAGAGGGCGCTGCGCGAACAGTTTGAGGTGCTTCGTCGTGCCAACGTTCGCGCCGCACCCCCTGCGTATCGTCCCCTGCAGGCTCGAGGTGGTAGTGGCCAGGTCAGAGGCCAACCACCATCGCAGCGCCGGCCTCGGCCGCGTGCGATCCGGCCAGCAGCGAGGGGGGCGCAGGCTCCTCAGGCGCAGTCAGCCAGGCAGCCGCCCGCGCACCGTGGTGCGCGCGGTGCTGGTCGTGGCGCGCGAGGATCTGGGCGGGGTAATCGTTCCTGATGGGACGGTTACCGCGGTGAGAACCGCGCCAGTGTTTCTGGCAAAGGAGACAGTGCCGCTCTTGCACTCCTTATGTCCACCTCTATCCCTAGGTGGACCGATGGGAGGCCGATTAGCCGACCACATGCAAGAGTGGGAACGGTTAACTCAGGACCGTTTAGTCTTGCGATGGCTTTCAGTCGGGTATCATCCCGATTGGATGACAGGCCCGCCATCGCGACTGTCTCTAGTGCCGATCTGGACTCCAAATCCGAGAGATCCAGATCAAAGGTTGTGTATCGAGGAGGAAATAAATTCCCTCATACAAAAAGGAGCTATTCAGCCGGCACAGAGGTGTCCGGGCTTCTATTCAACCCTGTTCTTATTAACAAAGAACACCGGAGGGTGGAGACCAATTCTCAACCTCAAGCCATTGAACAAGTTCATAGAGACGCCCAGTTTCAAGATGGAGACTGTGCGCTCGGTGTTGGCGGGGTTAGAGAGGGGAATGTGGACAGCGTCGATAGATTTGAAGGACGCTTATTTCCACATCCCCATACACAGGAGTTTCCGTCGCTTCCTGAGATTTGCATTCCAGGGCAGACAGTGGGAATTCAGGGTGCTACCCTTCGGAATTTCCACGGCTCCTCGGGTTTTCACCCGTGTGGTTCTTGCGATCACCGCATACCTCCGCAGGAGAAGCATAGCAGTCCACACGTACATAGACGACTGGCTGTTGAAAGCGCACACCCGGGAAAGTTTGTCGGCCAGTCTGGAGATTGTTTTGAAAACTCTCACAGACTTAGGCTGGATGATCAATTTCCCAAAATCAGAGCTGACTCCATCCCAGAAGTTTGTTTACCTGGGGATGTTCTTCGATCTAGAGACAGGATATGTTTATCCTACTCAGGAGAGAGTTCAGAAACTCATCTCATTAATTCAGTCAGTGTGCGACAGTCGTCATGTCCTGGCACGGGTTTACTTGAGAATGCTGGGGTTGATGGTTTCATTGGAACCAGTCATTCCTCAGGCCGCCTTACGCAGGCGGCCGATCCAGTTATTTCTCATGACACAATGGACCCAGAGTACAGGTTCGCTGGACTCGAATGTGTCAGTGTTGGCGCCTCTGATTCATCACCTGCAATGGTGGTTGGACACAGAGAATCTCTTGGTGGGGGTTATGCTAACCCCTCCCCACCCTCAGGTGACTGTGTATACAGATGCATCGATGGAGGGCTGGGGAGCTTGCCTGGAAGAGTCCACGATATCAGGGCTTTGGAATCTGGAACAGTCAAAGGAACATATAAATCTACTGGAGCTAAGAGCAGTAGTCCTGGGCCTGGAACATTTCTTACAGAAAGTTCAGGGCAAGATTGTTCTTATTCGTTCAGACAACTCAACAGTTGTGACTTACATAAACCGCCAGGGCGGAACGAAGTCGCCCAGTCTCTGTATGATGACATGGAGACTGCTTTGTTGGTGTCTGGATCACCAGATTACCTTGAAAGCAGTTCATATTCCGGGAAGGTTAAACCTGCTAGCAGACTCATTGAGCTGAAGGATGAGTGTTTTACCCACGGAATGGCAACTAAATCAATGTGTGGCGGATCGTCTGTTCGACCATTGGGGGAAACCCAACATCGATTTGTTCGCAACGAAGAAGAATGCGAAGATGACGACGTACGTCTCTCCGATTCCGGATCCAAGCGCTTTCGCAACAGATGCGTTAGCTATCAGCTGGGGGAGAATGTATGCATACGCATTCCCTCCAGCAATCCTGATTCCAAAAATTCTTCAGAAAATCAGACAAGAGGAATGCCAAGTGCTTCTGATCGCCCCGGATTGGCCAAGCCGATCATGGTATACGGATCTGCTGGAGCTTCTGGTCTGCAATCCGGTTCCTCTGCCTCTGATGGACGATATTATCCTCCAGGGCAAGGCCCTTCACAACAATCCGTCAATGTTCAGATTGACTGCGTGGATGTTGTCAAGGAATCTAGAATTAAGGAGGGCTTTTCTGAGCAAGCAGCCATGTTTATGGCCAAAGCCAGGAGGGGGTCAACCTCCAGAGCATATAATTATAAAATCAACAGATTTGCAGAATGGTGCTCAAAAAGATGTATTGATCCAATGGATGCATCTATTCAGGTAGTAGCTGATTTCCTCTGTCACCTCTATGATGCCTATAGCCTCAAGCCTAACTCTATTGCTGGTTATAAGTCAGCTTTAATGTCTGTTATTCCTTGCTTGGCTAAGAGGGGAAGTGATGAAGTGAATACATTAAATGTATTGATTAAAGGCATGGGCAATCTAAGACCAAGGAATCCACCTGTGATTCCGTCTTGGAGTTTATCGCTAGTGCTTCAAGTACTAGGGGATAAGCCGTTTGAACCACTTAGTTCCATTTCTATGAAACTATTAACACTGAAGACTGTGTTTTTAATTGCTGCGGCCTCGGCTAGGCGTAGGAGTGAGATTCATGCCTTATCAGCCGAGGATGACCGTTTTGTGGTTTCAGGGGAAGGCCTTAAGCTGCTACCTAGGATTAATTTCTTGGCTAAAAATCAGTCGTTGAAATATCCAGGTCAACCTATTATTTTGCCTGCTTTAACTAGATATGATCCTAATTCTAAAGCATGGTGTCCTGTCCGGGCGCTTCGCCGGTACAAACAACGTACGGCGGAGTGGCGCACCGACCAGTCAGCGTTATGGTTGTCATATATTGAACCCCATGGCAGGGCTTCTAAGGACACCATTTCCAGGTGGATTGTAGAATGCATTCAGTTTTGCCATAAATCCGCCACCGGGAAGCAGGTTGACGTGGCCAAGGCTCACAGTGTCCGCGGCGTAGTGACATCCACTGCCCTATTTAATGGGGTCCCTGTGGATGATATTATGTCGGTGGCTCAGTGGCACTGTGAGTCAAGTTTTACAGACCATTATCTCCGTGACACCTCTAATCCTCTCGCCTTGTCGATTTTGAAAAAATAACTAGGCATATATATTTTTGATGGGGTTTCCTTATTGCTTATATATTTCACAATTAATTTATGGAAACAACCACTAATTTGGGACTGCATCGATCTTCACCAATGGGAAGAGGATGTCAGCAGCCATTTCAACAAGGTCAGTCTTGTGTATGTGTTGTCCATTGTTGATTGTCTTGTCACGTTACCCGTTATTTATATGATGATGGTTTTGTGTATTTATGTGGTTCATTGTTGAGAGTATACGAAAATGGAGTTTTTTCGTCTCTGTCCTGTAGTACATGGCACTTGTACGTAGAGAGCGTATAGGACATTGAGGTCATTCGACTCTTCCTCCCAGGAAGGAGGGGGGGGGAGCGCATATGACATTCGGTCATCTCTCATACATCGGGGGTGTTATCCGATGGTTAGTCAAATCCTGACTGTTTTTTCATACAGTTTCAGAAGTTTAAGTGCCTTAAACGCAGAAAAGCGTATAGGGATGAGCTGGTCTTTTGACCTCGCCTCCCTCCCGCCGAATTCACTGTCGAATTCTGGCAATATCAAAAGTATTAGGGAGGTAAGTATACTCTTGATGTGAAATAAACGAAATCAAGATTTCTTTTTTCACGAGAGAGTTGATACTTACCTCCCTAGATACGGACCAGGCCTCTCCACCCCACAGAGGCTCGGTCTTCAGGCTCTTTATAGTTGCATGTGTATCAGCCAATAAATTAGTCAGAGGAAGTGCTAGTCTGCGCATGCGCGGTGGTGGGGCTGGCATCCGCCAGACTACGCTCTGACTCCCTGCCCAGTAGGGGCACCTAACTGTTTTAATCTGAGTGTTTATTGAGTGAAAGCCAATATTTAGCAATATCAAAAGTATTAGGGAGGTAAGTATCAACTCTCTCGTGAAAAAAGAAATCCTTGATTTCGTTTAGTTTGTCCAGTAGACAGGGACTTATGCTAGTTCAGTGATACGGATCAGTGAAGCCTATTGGTCAGTTTGTCCAGTAGACAGGGACTTATGCTAGTTCAGTGATACGGATCAGTTGGCCCTTTTGTGTGAAAGTTTAGACTAGAATATCCAGTCGATAGTCCGCCATCATAACAACAAATTTGGTTGAGTTCCGTGAAATGGTTTCAGAGTTTGAAAGTTTAGACTAGAATATCCAGTCGATAGTCCGCCATCATAACAACAAATTTGGTTGAGTTCCATGAAATGGTTTCAGAGTTTGAAAGTTTAGACTAGAATATCCAGTCGATAGTCCGCCATCATAATAACAAATTTGGTTGAGTTCCGTGAAATGGTTTCAGAGGAGATAGCCATGCTGTTGGATGGATGGGTGGATGGATGAATGGACAGGTAGATAGATGTATGGAAGCGATTGCAATATACCCGCTGATTTTTCAAAACGTTGGGTGGGATAATTATAAAATTGATCTCATTGTATATTATTGGTGCATGATTTCAGTATCTTGGAAAGACTCACAACCTCTGGCATCGGGCTTGTCTCATGCTGGAACAGATGGCTACAGAGATTGGTGCTATAGCATCGGGTCGATCACGGCCCGATAGTGAATATGAATTTGAGCCAGGATCTGCATCGTCACATCAGGTACAGCTCCGTACTAGAGATATCAAGTTAGTCACTGTCATTAGTCAAATTGACTACACTCAAAATATTTTAACTATTGCAAGCCTAATTCAATCTCATATAATGTTAATGCAGCATGCCTACAAGATAATTAACCATTTAATTCTTAAACCGGCCAAAACAGCTTCTGCAGTGGTCTTGTGAAATGTTCATTTGCAGACTAAGAGAAGACTATTTTTGAAAATTTATTACTGGAATGACTGGCTCGATAACCGAGCCAGTCGTTCCAGTGATAAACTTTCTAAAATAATCTCTTGATCTGCAAATGAAGATTTTCTGTGAGAAAAGTTAAATTTCCTTGAAATAATCTACGGATTAGAAGGTTAATGTGTGCCTAGTCTTCTGTTTATTTTGTGGAGTGTGTCTAATCTATGAGTATTTTTGAATCTAGGTCTAGTTTACTGTATTTTATGGAAGCCATGTCTAGTCTTGTGTATTTTATTGCATCTGGTCACATGTATTTTCTTGAATATAATCACGTGTACTATCTTTGTGGCTCAGGAGATGCTGGATGGGCTGTGTGATTTATACTCGCTGCTTAAAGAAGAAGATATGTGGGTTGGGATCTGGCAGAAACGAGCAAAGTTCCCGGAGACAAATGTTGCTATTGCTTATGAACAGCATGGCTATTTTGAACAAGCTCAACAGTTTTATGAAAATGTAAGTATCTTGCTAGAAAGCTGAATTATTGTCATGAACCACTTTTGTATCGACTTAACCATATAATGATAAAGCCGGTTATGTCTTGGTGGCATGACGATTTACAAGCCAAGAGAAGACTATTTTTTCTAATTTGCCACTAAACTGACTGGCTCGATTATCAAACATCTCAAATTAAAAAAGTCTCTTGACCTGCAAATGGAGACTGATTGGGCACAAATTTAGATTTTCTTGACCTTCAAGCTGGTCAAAGCAGCCTTTGCAGTAGTCTTGAGAAATATTGATTTGTAAGATAACAGAAAGCTATTTTATACATTCCACTGGTAAACTTGCAAGAATAGTCTGCTCTTTTCACTTCAAGAGTATACTTACCTCCCTAATACTTTTGATATTGCTAAATATTGGCTTTCACTCAATAAACACTCAGATTTAAAACAGTTAGGTGCCCCTACTGGGCAGGGAGTCAGAGCATAGTCTGGCGGATGCCAGCCCCACCACCGCGCATGCGCAGACTAGCACTTCCTCTTTGCTAGATTATTGGCAAAGAGAACACACATGTTTTTCAGTCATAAGCTTTTCTTGCTCATTAACGTTGTTATTGGTGTTATTTTGGAAGTGATAAGACCTGATTTGGATGGCGGGAGGATACACTTCGCCACCGGAGGACGTTGGACCTTTAAATCAGGTGACTTCTAGTAAAATTAGCGAGTTTTCTTCCCGGTGTATTGTGTTTCCGGGACTCGCGTTTACCGTGATAAGCGCCTTAGTTAGTTGGTTTAGGTCAACTCGGTGCTACCTAGGACTAATTTCTCTTTCTGTTTCTGTCCACAGGTCTGTATGACGCTAGGTTGTGACGTCACAGTACCAGAGAATTAGTATTCTCTCCACCATGGTTCCATTTCCTACTAACACGGTCAGGTTATCTAACCAAATGAAAAATTATGCCCAGTGAGTTGGAGGCCTGGTATAAAGGTCTTCTCACTTTGCCCTCTTGTTCCAATTCCTTCCCCATGAGGTGGAGAGAGTTAAGAGGCGTGCAGATGGTGGAGTTTCCGGTTCGTCACGTTGGATGGTTTGTCTATACAAAGTGTCAGGTATCTAGTCATTGATAATATGGTGATGTTAATTATTGTAAACAATCAAAGGGAGATAATTAACATTTTTGCCAGTAAAGAGTTATCTATATGTATCTGATGGTTGTGTAGTCAACTTATCCATTCAGCATACAATTCGTCTTTGCACTTGGATGTTTTGTTGGGATCGAATTTTTCCTGTCACGGGATTAATGACGTCATAATCAGCTGGCTATGTATTTATTAGCAATTCAAGCGCTAGGCTGGTTTTTGATGTATATTGATCTTTATGATCGTTTTTCCTTCTCCTTGAGTTGGATTGAGTTTCTAAGCTTAACTAGTTGCTCATACTCCTTGTCCTTTGCCCTGTTTCAGGGACCGGGTTGCGCGTCCTGTGGACGTTTTATGCATGTGAAGTTCTGGCCGCATCTGTGTTATCGATGTAGCCCTTGTGGTCCATTGATTAATTGTGACATATGTAAGCACTGGGGGGGCGTGTTAATGTCCGAATTCTTGTGCTGCTTACAGGCGACGGACAAGGTGGTAGTGGTGGAGAAGAAGAAGAAGCGGAAACGAGAGGTTGTAAGTGAGAAGGGTAAGGGGAAGGTCTCGTCCGCGGTGGATATGGAGACCTTCCGGACCGAGATGTTGGGAGAGATGAGGAGGACAATAAAAGATTTGGTTCCAGGGTTGCTTCGTGGCATGCTTCCTGGTCCAGATCCTTTATTGTCCTCATCATCGGCTTCGGAGCAGGTAATCCCCGCCTCTGGATCGATTTTCCTTAGTCCGCTTCCGTTGTCCGACGATTCAGAGGTGGCCCCATTAGAGGGGGCGTTCCACGGCCCTGGCAGCAGGCTTATTGCCGCGCCGATAGGGGACCGTGGACGGTTGTCGCTGGAACCCGCTGGCTGCTTATCAGTCCAGGGGTATCCGCACGCCGCGGTGGCCAGTACCTCCTATGGCACCGTTCCTGGTCAGCCCGGGTTAGCTCTCTTTGCTGACCCGGGGTCTAATCTTTCTGACCAGGGTGATGAGGATTACCTGCTAGGGTCGCCGTCTGACGACGTGGACATGGATGAAGACGTTTGTGCACCCCTCGCGGGGAATACAGGCGCTTTTTTCCACGGTATTACTCACCCTGGAGTAAGGTCCGCGGTTCAGGTGGTGGCCCAGGGCGCTGCTGATGGCCAGCGGTACCGCATACCTCGGCTTGCCGAGAGTGTAGCTGGTGCTGGCCGGGCCCGTGGTAGAGCTATATATACCCCGCGCTCTACCGCGGTGCCTGCTCCTGGTCAAACCAGTGATATTCTCATGCCGGTGCTGACAGGCCCGCATGTTTTCCCTGGCTTGCCAGGTGTATCAGCGTACCCGCCGTCAAGTACTGCTTGCGCTCAGGAGGAAGACGAAGGACCCCGTCTTGTAGAGCGCTCGCAGTTAGCCACGGAGGAGGATTGGTATGACGCTTGCCAGTGGTTGGTGAGCGTTAGGCCTGATCTGCCCGTGGAGCAGTCGGCTAGCCACCGTGTTCACACGCCGTGGTTAGCTGGGAATCCAACTGCTAACGCTATGCCTTCTCTGCCGCTGGCGGAGCATGTCGTTGACATGTTCAAGGCGGCGGAGGCGTCCATTAACACGAGTGGACGTCTCGCGAAGGCCCCTCGCGAGGTGGCCAAGCGTTGTCGCATCGTGCCCCTGGACTACCAGCGGTACGGTGTGGTACCCAAGCCCAGCGTGGATGACCGCGCGGCTTTGGGTGAGGATACGCGGCCAGGATCCCGTTCTGACGCGGGGGTCTTGTGCGCGAACGCGTTGCGTTCGGCGAATACCGCGTTGCGTGATGCGGAGGAGAGTGGGCGGGCTTCGATTGCCGCTCTGTCCCACGTCTCCCAGCTGTTACAGGGGGTAGTAACGGCATCCGCATCGCGCCAGCCAGGCCCGCTCGCGGTCCAGCGTACCATCCAGGATGGTATTAACCTGGCGCTGGACTGTATGACGCGGGCGGTGACCAGGAGTGTCAGGGCAAGACGCACATTTGCCCTGGACAATTTGTGCCCGTCTCAGGACCTGTATAATAGGCTACTCCGTACGCCTATGACGGGTCCTGGTCTTTTTGGAGGTGAGGGATGTCGCCACCTCCAGGAGACGGTCACCCTGGTGAATAACCAGAGGGCGCTGCGCGAACAGTTTGAGGTACTGCGTCGTGCTAACGTTCGCGCCGCGGCCCCTGCGTATCGTCCCCTGCAGGCTCGAGGTGGTGCTGGCCAAGTCAGAGGCCAGCCGCCGTCGCAGCGCCGGCCTCGGCCGCGTGCGATTCGGCCAGCAGTGAGGGGGGCGCAGGCTCCTCAGCCGCCGTCAGCCAGGCAGCCGCCCGTGCACCGAGGTGCGCGCGGGGCGGGGCGGGTCGCGCGAGGATCTGGGCGTGGTTATCGTTCCTGACAGGGCGCTTACCGCGGTAAGGACCACGCCGGTGTGTATGGCGACGGAGACAGTGCCGCTCTTGCATGCCTTGTGTCCACCGCGGTCCCTAGGTGGACCGGTGGGAGGCCGGCTTGCCGACCACATGCAAGAGTGGGAACGGTTAACTCAGGACCGTTTAGTCTTGCGATGGCTTTCCGTGGGGTATCATCCAGAGTGGATGACAGGCCCGCCGTCGCGACTGTCTCTGGTGCCAATCTGGACTCCCGTTCCGAGAGATCCAGATCAAAGGTTGTGTATCGAGGAGGAGATAAATTCCCTCGTACAAAAAGGAGCTATTCAGCCGGCACAGAGGTGTCCGGGCTTCTATTCAACCCTGTTCTTGGTAACAAAACGCACCGGTGGGTGGAGACCGATTCTCAACCTCAAGCCATTGAACAAGTTCATCGAGACGCCCAGTTTCAAGATGGAAACGGTGCGCTCGGTGTTGGCGGGGTTGGAGAGGGGGATGTGGACGGCGTCGATAGATTTGAAGGACGCTTATTTCCACATCCCCATCCACAGGAGTTTCTGTCGCTTCCTGAGATTTGCATTCCAGGGCAGACAGTGGGAATTCAGGGTGTTGCCCTTCGGAATTTCCACGGCTCCTCGGGTTTTCACCCGTGTGGTTCTTGCGATCACAGCATACCTCCGCAGGAGAAGCATAGCAGTCCACACGTACATAGACGACTGGCTGTTGAAAGCGCACACCCGGGAAAGTTTGTCCGCCAATCTGGAGATTGTTTTGAAAATTCTCACAGACTTGGGCTGGATGATCAATTTCCCAAAATCAGAGCTGACTCCATCCCAGAAGTTTGTTTACCTGGGGATGTTCTTCGATCTGGAGACAGGATATGTTTATCCTACTCAGGAGAGGGTTCAAATACTCATCTCGTTGATTCAGTCAGTGTGCGACAGTCGTCATGTCCTGGCACGGGTTTACTTGAGAATGCTGGGGTTGATGGTTTCGTTGGAACCAGTCATTCCTCAGGCCGCCTTACGCAGGCGGCCGATCCAGTTGTTTCTCATGACACAATGGACCCAGAGTACAGGTTCGCTGGACTCGAATGTGTCAGTGTTGGCGCCTCTGATTCACCACCTGCAATGGTGGTTGAATACAGAGAATCTCTTACCGGGGGTTTTGCTAACCCCTCCCCACCCTCAGGTGACTGTGTATACAGATGCATCGATGGAGGGCTGGGGAGCTTGCCTGGAAGAATCCACGATATCAGGGCTTTGGAATCTGGAACAGTCACAGGAACATATAAATCTACTGGAGCTAAGAGCAGTAGTCCTGGGCCTGGAACATTTCTTACAGAAAGTTCAGGGCAGGATTGTTCTTATTCGTTCAGACAACTCAACAGTTGTGACTTACATAAACCGCCAGGGCGGAACGAAGTCGCCCAGTCTCTGTATGATGACATGGAAACTGCTATGTTGGTGTCTGGATCACCAGATTACCTTGAAAGCAGTTCATATTCCGGGAAGGTTAAACCTGCTTGCAGACTCATTGAGCCGAAGGATGAGTGTTTTACCCACGGAATGGCAACTAAATCAATGTGTGGCGGATCGTCTGTTCGACCATTGGGGGAAACCCAACATCGATTTGTTCGCAACGAGCAAGAATGCGAAGATGACGACGTACGTCTCTCCGATTCCGGATCCAAGCGCTTTCGCAACAGATGCGTTAGCTATCAGCTGGGGGAGAATGTATGCATACGCATTCCCTCCAGCAATCCTGATTCCAAAAATTCTTCAGAAAATCAGACAAGAGGAATGCCAAGTGCTTCTGATCGCCCCGGATTGGCCAAGCCGATCATGGTATACGGATCTGCTGGACCTTCTGGTCTGCAATCCGGTTCCTCTGCCTCTGATGGACGATATTATCTTCCAGGGCAAGGCCCTTCACAACAATCCGTCAATGTTCAGATTGACTGCGTGGATGTTGTCAAGGAATCTAGAATTAAGGAGGGCTTTTCTGAGCAAGCAGCCATGTTTATGGCCAAAGCCAGGAGGGGGTCAACCTCCAGAGCATATAATTATAAAATCAACAGATTTGCAGAATGGTGCTCAAAAAGATGTATTGATCCAATGGATTCATCTATTCAAGTAGTAGCTGATTTCCTCTGTCACCTCTATGATGCCTATAGCCTCAAGCCTAACTCTATTGCTGGTTATAAATCAGCATTAATGTCTGTTATTCCTTGCTTGGCTAAGAGGGGAAGTGATGAAGTAAATACATTGAATGTATTAATTAAAGGCATGGGCAATCTAAGACCAAGGAATCCTCCTGTGATTCCGTCTTGGAGTTTATCGCTAGTGCTTCAAGTACTAGGTGATAAGCCTTTTGAACCACTTAGTTCCATTTCTATGAAACTATTAACACTGAAGACTGTGTTTTTAATTGCTGCGGCCTCGGCTAGGCGTAGGAGTGAGATTCATGCCTTATCAGCCGAGGATGACCGTTTTGTGGTTTCAGGGGAAGGCCTTAAGCTGCTACCTAGGATTAATTTCTTGGCTAAAAATCAGTCGTTGAAATATCCAGGTCAACCTATTATTTTGCCTGCTTTAACTAGATATGATCCTAATTCTAAAGCATGGTGTCCCGTCCGGGCGCTGCGCCGGTACAAACAACGTACGGCGGCATGGCGCACCGACCAGTCAGCGTTATGGTTGTCATATATTGAACCCCATGGGAGGGCTTCTAAGGACACCATTTCCAGGTGGATTGTGGAGTGCATTCAGTTTTGCCATAAATCCGCCACCGGGAAGCAGGTTGACGTGGCCAAGGCTCACAGTGTCCGCGGCGTAGTGACATCCACGGCCCTATTTAATGGGGTCCCTGTGGATGATATTATGTCGGTGGCTCAGTGGCACTGTGAGTCAAGTTTTACAGACCATTATCTCCGTGACACCTCTAATCCTCTCGCCTTGTCGGTTTTGAAAAAATAAATCGGTTTATATTTTTTGAGGTGATTTCCTCATTACTTATATATATCACAATTAATTTATGGAAACACCCACTTTTTTGGGCCTGCATCAGTCTTTACCGATGGGAAGATGATGTCAGCAGCCATTTTCAACAAGGTCAGTCTTGTTCATGTGTTGTCCGTTGTTGATTGTATTGTCACGATTACCCGTTATTAATATGGTGATGGTTTGTGTATTTGTGTGGTTCATTGTTGAGAGTTACGAAAATGGAGCTTTTTCGTCTCTGTCCTGTAGTACATGGCACTTGTACGTAGAGAGCGTATAGGACATTGAGGTCAGTCGACTCTTCCTCCCAGGAAGGAGGGGGGGGGAGCGCATATGACATTCGGTCATCTCTCATACATCGGTCGTGTTATCCGATGGTTAGTCAAATCCTGACTGTTTTTTCTTACAGTTTCAGAAGTTTAAGTGCCTTAAACGCAGAAAAGCGTATTGGGATGAGCTGGTCTTTTGACCTCGCCTCCCTCCCGCCAGATTCACTTTCGAATTCTGGCAATATCAAAAGTATTAGGGAGGTAAGTATACTCTTGAAGTGAAATAAACGAAATCTAGGATTTCTTTTTTCACGAGAGAGTTGATACTTACCTCCCTAGATACGGACCCGGCCTCTCCACCCCACAGAGGCTCGGTCTTCAGGCTCTTAATAGTTGCATGTGTGTCAGCCAATAATCTAGTCAGAGGAAGTGCTAGTCTGCGCATGCGCGGTGGTGGGGCTGGCATCCGCCAGACTATGCTCTGACTCCCTGCCCAGTAGGGGCACCTAACTGTTTTAAATCTGAGTGTTTATTGAGTGAAAGCCAATATTTAGCAATATCAAAAGTATTAGGGAGGTAAGTATCAACTCTCTCGTGAAAAAAGAAATCCTAGATTTCGTTTAATCTGCATAAAGATATAGACTGGATGTTTGTATTAGTTCAGGCATGTCATTTATGTAGATCACAAACGGAATTGGGCCGAGCACACTGCCCTGCGGTATGCCACTAGTCACGGCTGCCCATTGAGAGTATGAGTCGTTTATACATACTTGTTGATGCCTACCAACCAGGAAGGATGTAATCCACCCCAGGGCTGGTTCTGTGATGCCATAACTTGCTAGTTTGTTAATCAAACGGATGTGAGGCACGGTATCAAATGCCTTAGCAAAATCCATATAGATAATAATCACAGTGCCTCCCTTGTCTAGCATATTAATCCATTCATCTACGACATTTATTAACTGGAGCATAGTTGATCGTCCAGTAAGAAATCGATATTGTTTCTTAGTAAAAGTTTATTTCATTTCATATGGCTCATTATTTGATCGCTAATAATGGATTCCATAACCTTGCAAGCGACACAGGTGAGACTTATGGGTCTATAATTACTTGCAAGTTTTGGGACTGCCTTTCTTTTTAAGAATTGCTGTTACATGGGCCTCCTTCCAATCTCCTGATACAGATTTTGTTCTTAATGAAGTTGAGTATATGATTGACAAATGTTTGGCTACAGAGATGGATAGTTCTTTAAGAACTCGGGGATGTATCCCATCAGGTCCCGCGGACTTAGAGGTTTTCAATTTGGTTAGGTGGGCTAAAACTTGTGCCTCAGTTACTTGTGCCTCAGTGTTTTTAAATGGGATGTTAATAGGTCTAACTGGAATGATTGGCAGGTTTTGGTCATAATTGGTCAAGAAAATGTAACTACCTACCGATTGAATGTACATTTACAGGCCAAAAGAACACAATTTAAAATTTATCACTGAAATGAATGACTGGTTGGGCTATCGAGCCAGTAACATTCCAGTGGTAAATTTT
>JAVVLW010000708.1:0-13691 GCA_034401795.1 Chaetoderma sp. LZ-2023a
ACGACACGACGATGTTTTTACTACTGGAATTATAGGATCGGTTATCCAACCAGTCATTCCAGTGGTAAACTCTCAAAACAAGTTCTTCAGCGAGTAGCTAATGCAAATGGATATTTCTCACGATCACCGCAAGAAGCCATTTGTGGTCAGTTTGATAGAGTGCTAAAGTGGACATATGCTTGAGTACTTTCATCTACAGAAGGAATGATAAACATGTTTTGTACACAGTCCTCCAGCAAAAGAAGAGTACTTATTTAGAGTAGTTACTTGGAGTTCCGTTGGCTGTTTATTAAAATAATTAGCAGTCATCGCCGCGCAAACTATATTACAGTCGGACCAGAACAAATAAGAGAACTCGCCATGAATCACGTGCATGGAGATAATAATTATGAGATATCCAGTAATCTAAAAATAGAGCCGTGTCTTCGCGCCGAGAATTATTAGATCTCGTATCCATGGAGACACAGCCCCACAATCCCCTGCGCGAAATGGCCGCACCTATAGGCAATTCTAGACAGCAATCAATAGAAGCGTGCCCGTGGTGTGGGCACACAATAACCAAATGTGTTGAACATGGAACGCAAGTGAATTATATTAACCCTTTGATTATGAAATTCTCTTGTGACATTTTGCTGACTTGACTAGAAGCTGTTGCTGCCTACATGTATGACAGCAACAGGTTCCTGTCAAGTTAGTATTGAGATACTGTATGAATGCCCTAAATTCAGATCCTGGAACCCATGTTCAAGTGGCTAAGTGAAATGAACATGTATATGCTTGCAATCTCCATGCTCTTCTTATCCGGCCTCTTGCTTTGTTTCAACGATCTCCATTTTTTATTTGTTCACTTGTCGATAGCTATTTTCCCTTTTTTGCTGCTAGTACTGATAAATATATATTATTTTGCCACTGTATGTAGCATATATGTATGTAAACCTGCTTCTGCATATCCCTGAATATTGTTTGCAACTCATGTTCTCTGCTATAGGTCTGCTCTCCATCTGTCCCATCTCCAGACTTTTTCACTGAGATGCTCCAACATATCCAACTGAAACTTGTTGCATAGTACTTTAGTATGAATAGTTACAGATCAAGTTCACGTTTCACAGGTATCGTCACGATCTGACAGAGTTTCCCCCTTTTTGACTCATGAAATACGAAAAATATCAGTTTTCCGGACTGTTTTCAGAGATACTTCGACATATTCGACTGAAACTTGGTACATTGATTTAGTATGAATAGTTACAGATCAAGTTTATGTTTCACAGACATTGCTGCAAAATTGCAGGTTTATCCCACCCGGTAGTGTACATATACAATACTTACAGAATGCTTGTTTTATTATGTCTCCTTTAGCTGTCTACTGAATCACCTTTAGTTGTGGCATAATATAACAGTTCCTTTCATCACTGATTTACGTTTATGCATGTATATATAGTTATATACCCTGTTGTTTCTAAGAAGTCTACATATCTTTTCTTAACCATTTTTGAACAACATATTTAATAACATATTCAATATATTATAGATTCATTTATATCTATAATTACCAAACAATTAATCAACTGTCATTTCATTTTAAAAAAGGCCATTTTGAGGCAGTTCCTTTTTATTCACCAGTGGAAAAAAGATAACAGAACTACAGTATAAAAAACACTATTGGTAATTTACATGCCATTAAGTTTCCCTGTTCATCGTGCAAGAAGCCAGTAAAAAGAAATCAATATGCCATGAAATGTGACCTATGTGATAACTGGATACATCTAACTTGTTCTAAGCTCACGCTACGTGACTACAGAATCCTAGAGGATGCAGATGACCCATGGTGGTGCATATCACATGCAATAGAGAGTTGTTTCACTTTAATCACTACGATGATCAATCAGACTTCATGTTAAATATCCATGATCTAAACAGTGATCATGATCACATGAATGAGCATGATCACATGAATTTATATCTCCTGTTTGATGCAGTCTTTAACCCATTTAAATAAACACATTCTACCAACCAAGTATACCAGATAACGACTATGTCAATGAAGAAGTCAAATTACCATCACCAGACTGTGAATATGTCTTGCCAAAAGAATTCAACGATCTAATTGAAAAAAGCACAGAAACCTTTTCATTTTCACTCCTACATCGCAATATTCGATCACTCCTGAGGAACATTGACAAACTAACAACTTTCCTTGACACTAACTCTAATGAATTTAACATTATAGGTATCTCTGAGACATGGCTGAAACCAATCTCACCGGTTAATCTAATTAATATCCCTAATTACACTTTTGTTTAAAATCACAGATCTACTAAAACTGGAGGCGGAGTAGGCATCTACGTAAAAGAAAATGTGCAGTACACAATACGAGAAGACTTGTCAATGATAGAAGACTACATTGAAACTATTTTCGTCGAAACTACTTCAGATTTAAAGGAAAAAATAAAGTTGTTGTGTAATTTATAGTTGTTATTACACCACAAAAACATCTTGACCCTTCAATCACTACTTGCTAAATCAAAATTACCTGCATTTAGCTACCAGAATAAGATTTTTATGCTCGCTTACATACACCCTTATGCCTTTATCATCACCATGCATACCCGTAACCAGGCTACTGGTAAGGTAACCCCTAGCATAAGCCTCAGTATAGACTGGCACCAGTCTGTACTAACTCCTTGGTGATGCCTGTCACTAAGCGCACCTGCATATGCAACAGATCCCAAATAGGAAACAGATTCACGTTTCAAATATTCTGCAAGCAGAACAGTCGGCCTGCTATCCAGCTTAAGTTTTTATAGCTTTGCGCTGAAGTTCGGCTACATATTTAAGAGTTTCTGATACAGGAATCATTTCTCCTTCGATCAATACTCACCATTCTATTACCTCTGATACAAGCTATCCTGAATAGCTGGCCCTAGGACTATATACTTAGTAAGCTTTACTGACTCCTGGAACCGGGTACTCGGCTCCCAACTGCCGAGTACCCATCTGCCATGAAGCTCATTCTTGTTTGCATAGCAACAAGAGCTACATGCTTTTTTGTGCAGTTGGAGTCTTAAGTTTCTAAGTCTTTTTCTGTGTATTGTGATAGCTTTGTGCGCTCTCTAAGGATTATATTGGATTACCCTGGATGGAGCCGATGATAACCAGGTTGTATAATTCCATGTTATTCCATAGTTAAAAGACTTAGGTCTTCAAAATTTTGTCTGTGTCGCATGTTCCAATTTCTGACCCCGAATCTGGGACATGTGTTAACAACAAAATATGCCAGATTGATCGCCTTCCTTTAACCCCAACAGGTGATTGGCAGATATGAAATAAGGTGTTGGCTTTACGGTGTTTTAACACGAAAATCGGCTGACGTCGTTCTCCGTAAGATCCGAGCGGGTGACGTCACACCCGTGTTGTCTCGGATTTTTATGTGAAGAAAATGTTCATTAATTTGCGCATCTGATTCTGGGTGCTGCGTACTTTATTGGTACCAGAAAAACTTTGGAATTTTCAAGTTTTGCGTGTTATCACAATCTGTTTGGAATGATCGGTGGTTTCAAAATTCTTGATTTAGATGTGTGGTCTGCAGTTTTACCGTGAGCTACAGCAGTTTATTTACATTTTGTTGTTTCTTCACATATTGATTAGTAAATATACCCCGAATGGGGTCTGAAGATGAGGAAGCCGAGGAGGAGAGATTGCTGCGGCCTGAGATGCCATGGGTGGAGAGCATGGAGGTTGATCCCGCCCTGGACGGAACCATCCTCCATCTGTTTGGCTTGGCGGTCCCGTGATGGTTGGTTTGTCGCTAACCGACACAGTGACGGGCCACGGTTCTTCAACTGTTACGGGTCCACATGGGTCCGCACAGTTTTCCATGTGGGCCTACTCCATGGACTGGTGTTTTTCATGGGGTGGCGGCGGAACCGTACGGTACCGGAGTTCCTGGCATATCAGTCCATTTACGAAAATGTGATTTATATGAGCCATTTCAGTCCGCATACCGACAATACCATAGCACCGAAACAGCCCTTCTAAGGGTTGTAAATGATATTCGCAGTGCTGTTGACAAAGGTAATGTTTCCCTGCTGCTATTGTTAGATTTGAGTGCCGCATTCGACACTATTGACCATCAGATACTTTATCACAATTGCGTCATACATTTGGATTAGATGGCCCAGTATGGAACTGGTTTGAATCGTATCTATCCGAGAGATATCAGTCAGTCTGCGTAAACGGATCATTCTCCGAACCGATCAAGCTCACGTGTGGTGTGCCGCAAGGATCGATTTTGGGTCCAGTATTATTTACGCTATACACACGGCAACTTGGACAGAAAATCGAGAACCACAACATCCAACGCCATTTCTACGCCGATGACACGCAGCTCATCAACAGTTTTATACCATCAGTATCAGCCGCAAGTATGGCAACAGATCAACTAAATGACTGCTGTTCGGACATTAAATCCTGGATGACATTGAATATGTTGAAGCTAAATGATGACAAAACGGAGGCCATGCTAGTTGGTCCGGTGATTAGGCGCGCTAAATCAGACTTGACATGCATCACTGTTGGAACAAGCCAAATAAATCTGTCACCTGTGGTGAAAGATCTAGGGGTAATGCTTGATAATGAACTGACCATGGAAAAGCATGTTAATCATCTCTGCAAAGTGTGCTCGTACCAGCTACGTAATATTGGTTGCATCAGACGGTATATTACGAAGGAGGCTACAATCATGCTTATACTGGCGTTATATCGTCAAGACTTGATTATTGTAACAGCTTGCTTATTGGTGCACCAAAACAACTTATTCATAAGCTACAGATTGTACAAAATACCGCTGCTAGAATCATATCACTCCGCCGAAAGTATGATCACATAACCCCTGTCTTACAGAATTTGCATTGGCTCCCGATCGAGCAGAGAATCACTTTCAAAATTTTATGCTTGACTTACCAATGTGTTTCCGGTACTGCCCCTGCATACTTAACTGAACTAGTACAAACCCTATTCGCCTGGTCGATCACTCAGATCTGTCAATCAGATGCTGCTAAACGTCCCAAAAGTAAATTCTACTACATATGGCCACAAAAACTTTCGCTTATGCAGCTCCCACCGAGTGGAACAATCTACCACTTAGTCTAAAAAAACTCAGCATCATTAGATATTTTCAAATCACAACTGAAAACCACCCTTTTCAAACGAGCATATTCTCAGTAGATATAGCTATTACGCACTAGCGCTTAGAGCACGCATTGTCATGGATTCAGCGCTTTATAAATGTACTTATTATTATTATTATTATTATTATTATTATTGGCTCTTAGCCGGGAGGCCATTGCTGGTAGGGCCGTGAATACGTCAACGGGTGACGTGTTCACGGGAGTGTCCTCCTCGGAGACAGATTGGTCAGAGGCTCTGGCTTGGCTAGCCAGGGTAGACCCGTCTGTGGTTTCGACCACGGCTGAGGAGGATGCACCCGTCCATCGGTGGCATCGATTAGGATGGGGATCTTGCGCGCAGCCCCGGATCCAGTCTATTGGACTGGATCCAAGGTTTATGGAGTTATAGGATGCTATTTATAGCAAACAACTCCTGACCAAGGGCCAGCTTCCTGCAGCCTCCAGGGAGGTGCGGGCGAGGTGGCGTATTCCATGGGGGGAATGTGACAGGTATGGTGTTGTCCCAACGGTCACCGAGGATGGGTGCTGGGTGTCCAGAGTGCTGGAGTGGGTGCCCCCGCCCCAGCGCTGGTGGACAAGTCTCAGGTACACCAAGACGAAGTCCTGTCCCTATGCGATGAGGGGGTGAGGGCAGCAATGAGTGCTCTCAACCATTCTTATCGCCTTCTTCAGTCTGTGTGGGCTGAAGCGGGGGCAGGCCACCCTGTGCCACCTGTGGCGATTTCATATGTTATTGACGGCCTGGTGCTGTCTATGGACGCATTGGCAAGGGTGCAAACGTGTGTGATGAAGTCTAGGAGGCAGATGATCCTTGACCATATGCGTCCAGCTACTGCCGTTAGGGAGCGTCTTCTTGGGATGCCCCTTACTGGCCCTAGCATCTTTGGTGGCCAAGGGCAGGCCATCTTAGAAGACACGGCCAACATCGCGCAGAATCGGTTGGTGGTTAATCTGCAGCTAGAGCTAGTGCGTCAGGCGCACGCACTAGGGGCTGTAGACAAGCCGCTAACCTGCCACTAGGAGATTCTGACGCTTTTTCCACCATACAAGATGCAACATTATTGGCTCCAAAACTGGCACCAGTTTTTGACAGGGGTTCTGTTCTCTGTTTCCACAGAGACATCAGATACAACTGGTTAGTCTTCGCATTAGAGCAGCATACGGGATCACCTGCTCCATGGAGACCATCATGCCCAGCATCTGAAGAAACCGCCTCGCCTGAATGTGGTTTCCCACTCGAAAACTCTTGAGGATGGCCAACAGAGACACCACTCTGGGCTCTGACGGGTAAACCCTGCCCTCCTCGAGATTGAATCGCATCCCTAAATAAACGAAATGTTGAGTGGGTGTCAACTCGGATTTCTCCTTGTCTCTAACCTGGCTGCCGTATCTGCTTTGATCAGCCAATCGTCTATGTAGGTGTGTAGCACCACGTTCTCTTTTCTGAGAAACGCTGTCACCCGCAAGGACCACTCTTGTGAAAACCCTTGGAGCTGTCGACAGGCCAAACGGGAGGACAATAAACTCCCATACATGATTCTGAAACGCAAATCTCAGAAACCTGTGCCAACTCCGATTCATTGGAATGTGGAAATATGCATCTTTCAGATCGATCGACACACACCACATTCCCTTCCTCAATCCGGCCATTACCGACCTCGGCGTTTCCATCTGGAACCGAGGCGTATGAATAAACCAATTTAATGGCCTGAGATTGATTACGGGTCTCCATCCCCCTGTGCTCTTGGGGACAAGGAACATATTTGAATAGAAGCCTGGAGTGTTCTGGTTTGCTGGTTTTATTGCTCCCTTCAGAAGCAAACCTGGCACTTTCGTTTTGAATGGCTTCTAACTTGTCTGGTTCCCTTGGTACGGGTGTCCAGCCAGGTGCCAAAGACAGATTCTGTGGCGGAAAGTCCCACCACTCCGGCATGTATCCCTGGGATAACCATCCCAGGACCAGACTGTCTGACGTCACACCTCGCCAAGCCTCGACGAAACGCATGAGCCTTCCACCCACTATAGATGCCCAGACGCCTAACGGGGTTGTCCGGCTCACGGTCCGCTCCCCCCTCTCTTAATGAGAGAGAGAGAGAGAGAGAACCATTTCGGTCTTGGCTCGGCTGGTCTAACTGGCACCGCTGTTCCTGTCTCACAGGTGCGGTCCAGGCGGATACGAAGGGAGCTCTCGTACCCTCAGGTACGATCCGCTCCGTTCTTTCCGCCCATTGAGGACTTACCCTTCCCCTTGCCACCTCTAGGGCGATCAGGGCAACATTGGGGAGGGTAGGGGCCTCCACAACCTTCCTGGCTTTCTTCGCCGGTGGCTGCTGAGAAAAACCAGACGAAGCAGCAGCTGCACTAGGCTTAGCTTTCGCCTTGCCTTTATGCTTCTTCTGCTTCTTGGAAGGTTGTACAGTCAACGGCTTCCCTACAGCCCCTAGTGCGTGCGCTTGCTGCACCAGCTCTAGCTGTAAGTTCACCGCCAACCGATTCTGCGCAATGCTAGCCGTGTCCTCTAAGATGGCCCACGCCTGGCCACCGAAGATGCTAGGACCTGTCAGGGGCGTCCCAAGAAGACGCTCCCTGACGGCCGTAGCCGGACGCATATGGTCAAGAACAATTTGCCTTCTGGACTTAGTAACACGCGCCTGCACCCATGCCAGTGCGTCCATAGACAGCACCAGGCCGTCATTGACGCATGAAAGCGCCACAGGTGGCACAGGGTGGCCTGCCCTCGCTTCAGCCCACACCGACTGAAGAAGGCGATAAGAATGGTTGACAGCACTCATAGCTGCCCTCACACCCTCATCACATAGGGACAGGACTTCCTCGTGGTGTCCCTGGAATTTGTCCACCAGTGCCGGACTGGGGCCACCCGCCCCAGCACTCTGGACACCCAGAACCCATCGGTCATCCTCGGTAACCGATGGTACCCGCACCATACCTGTCGTATTCCCCCCCGTGGAATACGACACCTCGCCCGCACCTCCCTGGAGGCCGCAGGGAGCTGGCCCTTGGTCATGAGTTGCTTACTATAAATTGCCTCTAGCAACTCAATAAACCGTGGATCAAGTCCAATGGACTGGATCTGGGCTGCGGGCAAGATCCCCGTCCTAATCGATGCATCCCATGGACGGGGCGCATCCTCCTCGGCCGTGGCCGAAACCACAGACGGGTCTACCCTGACTAGGCAAGCCAGAGCCTCAGACCAGTCTATTTCCGAGGAGGACACACCCGTGAACACGTCACCCGTTGACCGCGTTCATGGACCTACCAGCCACGGCCTCCCGGCTAGGAGCCGCCGCTGACACACCAGGAACTCCGGTACCATACGGTTCCGCCGCCACCCCATGGAACACACCAGTCCATGGAGTAGGCCCACACGAAAAACCGTGCGGACCCGTAGCAGACACGGAACCGTGGCCAGACACGGGCGCCAACGGCACCCCACGTCTGACCGCCAGACCAGGCGAGATAGGTGAGTACCACGCCTGGCCCGGCACACCCATCACCATGTCGGTTGGCATCAAACCAACCATCACGGGACCGGTTCCCGTTACCAGATTGGCCTCAACCACGGGCGGAGCCGCTGCCCTGGCTTGCGCCAAGCCAGACAGATGGAGGACGGTTCCGTCCAGGATGGAATCGGCCTCCATATTCTCCACCCGTGGCATCACAGGCTGCAGCAACCGCTCCTCCTCGGCCTCCTCATCTTCTGACCCCGAAGAGTCGTCACTAGACGAACCTGACGGACCGGCCACTGCTACTGGACCACCCGGAGGTGGCCACAGAGAGACAGAACCCGTCAGGCCGGAGCCCGACGGGACTGCCAGGGGGCCATACGAGACGGCTCCCTCGGTGACCAGTCCAGAAGCCTGTCCAAGAACAGGGTCCGTACCAAGCATGGGGAGAGACTGCCCAACAACTTTCGGCAGCAGGGAAGACACCAGCGTGGGCAGAATGCTATGCAGAAAGCCCTGCATAGCCGGACCAAACCACGCCGGCGATGCCATCTCCGCCACCTCCAGCTGAAGATGTGGAGTGCCCCCCAACGGCCGAACCGGACGCTCCACGATTTAATTTTGGACCGCCTGACCCCGCGTCAGACCCAGCCAAATCCTTCTGGGCAAGGAACTTCATCATATCCACGGACCACACTGCACACACATTACACCTACTATCAAGGTTACATGAGGTACACCTAAAGCAGACATGGTCCTTAAACAGGACCCGGACGAACTTGTGGCACTCGTCACATGATGGTGGGGCTGGCTTGGCCTATAAATAAGCACAAACCTACAATAAACAAGCGGAACGAGACACAGATGGAAGGCAGACAATTAATTTTCAAATAAATTGACCATAAATTAACTGTAACCCTCCTGCACCCCACCCCGCAATGTTACAGCAAAGATCGCATTGATTATGACGACAAGCACGAAGCAGGCATATATACACCCATAAATTGATCCTCCAGGATGTATCACGGAACCAGGAATCATATCGCATAGCATTCGTGGTATATTTACCAATCAATATAAATTATACTCCTAACGAAAGCCAAAACGATATGTGAAGAAACAACAAAATGTAATCAAACTGCTGTAGCACACGGTAAAACCGCAGACCACACATCTAAATCAAGAATATTGAAACCACCGATCATTGCAAACAGATCGTGATAACACGCAAAACTTGAACATTCCAAAGTTTTCTGGTGCCATCTTTAGTACGCAGCACCCAGAATAAGATGCGCGAATTAATGAAAAAATCTTCTTCACACAAACATCCGAGCACCACGGGTGTGACGTCACCCGCTCGGATCTTACGGAGAACGACGTCAGCTGATATTCGTGTTACAAATACCGTAGCAAACACCTATTTTCATATCTGCCGATCGCCTGTTGGGGTTTAAAGAAGGCGATCATCAGGCATATTTCGTTGTTAACACTCGTCCCAGACTCTTTGGGGTTAGAAATTGGAACATGCGACACAGACGAAATTTAGAGACCTAAGTCTTTTAACTATGGAATAATAAGGAAATAAACGACCTGGTTATCATCGGCGGTATCCATATTAATCCAAATATCCTTGCAGAAATGCACTAGCTATCACAAAATCACAGTTTACAAAAAGACTTAGACTTTAATTCTTAAACTTTCCAACTGCTAAAAAGCATGTATTGCTCTAGTTGCTATGCAAACAAGAATGAGCTCTATGGTAGCCGGGTACTCGGCAGTTGGGAGCCGAGTACCCGGTTCCAAGGAGTCGGTAACGCTTTCTAAGTCTATAATTCCTAGAGCCAGCTGTCAGGGCCAGCTGTATATCAGAAGTAACAGAATGGTGAGTATTGATCGAAAGAGAACACCAGGTCTCGGGCACATGGACTCTCCAAGAGAGCCAGCTGCATATCAATCTGTTGGAAATGATGGCAGTGGAACTGGCATTGGAAAAGTTTCTTCCAAAAGTCAGTGGCAAGGCGATATTGATACGGTCGGACAACTCGACAGTAGTATCATACAGAAATCGCCAAGGTGAGACCACGTCACCTACACTATGTATCTAAGTGTGGCACTTGATTCAATGGTGCAGGAATTACTCGGTTGTTTTGAAAGCAGCTCACATTCCTGGGCGATTGAACATTCTGGCGGATGCTCTCGCAACCCTCTTCTTCACAGGATCTTCGAGCATTGGGGCAAAACCCAACGTGGACTTGTTCACAACAAAGGAAAATGCTCAAATCATGACTTATGTCTCGCAGATTCCAGATCCAAATGCCATCGATACAGATGCATCGATACAGATGCTCTGGCGATAAGCTGGAGAGGGATGCACGCTTACGCGTACCCACCATTCTTCTACCGAAGATATTGGTGAAGATCAGGGAGGAACCGTGCCTGGTCCTGCTAATAGCGCCATTTTGGTCCAGCAGGGCATGGTTCACGGATCTTCTAGATCTGCTGGTGGACAATCCAGTGCAGTTACCCGAGATTCTGAACATAATCTCCCAGACCAAGGGATGCTTCCTACATGAGCGTCCCGAAATGTTCAAATTGACTGCGTGGATGTTATCAAACAACGTTCCACGTCGGAAGGCTTTTCTCGACAAGCTTCAAAGTTCATCGCAGCTGCGAGAAGGAGGTCAACCTTCAAGTCATATAACAACAAGGTTAACAGATTTGCAGACTTGTCTGAAGGAAAGGGTGTTGATACCTTTCAATCCACTATTCAGCAAATAGCAGACTTTCTCTCTGTGAGCTGTTCTTTTCAGGACTAGCTCCTGTCACAATTGCTGGATACAAGTCAGCTTTGGTATCAGTTATCCCTTGTCTAGCCAACAGGGATAGTCCAGAGGTGGCCCAGTTGAATGTGATGGTGAAGGGAATGAGCAATCTCCGACCGAGACAACTGGTAGGCATTCCAGCCTGAAGTCTATCTTTAGTGCTTAATGTACTGGCCAAGCACCCTTTCGAACCATTGCGTTCGACTAGTCTAAACCATTTGACTCTAAAGGCAGTCTTTCTATTGGCAGCTTCCTCAGCTAGAAGGCGCAGTGAGATCCATGCACTTTCAGCAGAGAGGAACTGATTTATTGTCTCCGGAGAGGGTCTGCGTCTACTGCCAAGAGCAGAGTTTGTCAGGCAAACCGATCATTACACCAGAACTAACTAGGTATGATCGTGATGCCAGTGTCTGGTGCCCAGTCCATGCTTTGACTAAGTACAAAAAATGGACAGACTCGTTACGGTCGAATGATAGACATCTATGGATCTGCCATAAGAAGCCATATGGCACCGCATCCATGGATTCTATCTCTCGTTGGGTGGTCGAATGCATTCAGTCTACCAATGAAATTGAGACTGGGCACCAGGTGCAATGTGCAAGGGCACACGATGTTAGAGTAATAGCCGCCTCGACTGCCCTTTACAATGGTGTTCCGTTAGAGGACATCATGGCTGTTGCACAATGGCACTGTGGGTCCTCTTTCATGGATTACTATATGAGGGATGTGTCAGACTCCGCCAATCCACCCGCTTTAGCTGTTTTGAAATGATAGTTATACGACCACACTGCTCGTCTCCCTTTTTTGGCATTTAGAAGAAAGAATTAAGAAGCAGACATGGTCGAGCGAGAGGATGTCAACCAGATTATGTCACTGATGGCCGGACAAGTGAATGGTTGGAGGCTCCACGTCTGAAATCCAAATATCATGAGGTAATTCAAGATTGAGATTTTTTTGTATTATGTCTATATATCATGTTCATTCATCTTATATATTCATGCTCATTCCCAGGCTAATATATGCAAAGAGCAGTTAACCCTCTTGGCATATTTGTGTTTCAGGCGAGATGCATGTTCGTAAGTTCTCTCCCTTTTCTTAGGAGAAAAAAGTGGGAGGGGGCAGTGATGCGAATGTGATTCGGTTCCGTTAACTTGATGGTCCTTTTATGTCTCCATTAATCAAGTTTAAGTCTAGCTCTTTCTCCAAGGGGCAAAAGTAGCAATTGATGGCTTGCCCCTTCCCACCAGGTTACTGTCTAAATCTGGTGTATATCAGAAGTAATAGAATGGTGAGTATTGATCGAAGGAGAATGAAGGAAATTTCAATTTCCCTTTCTCCGAGATCTAACAATACTCACCATTCTATTACGGACCTATCCTCCCAGCCCCACGGAGGCAAGCCATGGGTATCTCTTGTTTGGTGGCTATGCAAACAATATGAACTTCATGGCAAACGGGTACTCGGCAGTTGGGAGCCGAGTACCCGGTTCCATGAGTCGGTAAAGCTTACTAAGTCTATAGTCCTAGGGCCCAGCTATCCAGGCTAGCTTGTATCAGAAGTAATAGAATGGCGAGTATTGTTAGATCTCGGAGATAGGGAAATTGAAATTTCCTTCATTTCAGGCATGTGATCCCTTTCTATCGATCGTTAGGATGCCTATTTCATGTGCCTTTTTTACCTTTCCTTCTGAAGGTATATGAGTTGCTTTCAAGGATAGGGTATGGCCGTTTGAGCCATGCCCTTATATCTCACCTTGGTGCTTTTCTTTCACACATCTGGTCTCAGCCGTGGTAGGTGTCTTGCACTGTCGTTTTATTATTCAGTCTTTATAGACGTTCGGTTAATAAAAGCTAGATCTTTCTCAATTCTTTTAAGATTTATTCCAAAGGTTTGCAGTTCACCTTGCAGCCTAGGTTGAATTTTATTTTTCAATAAGTCACGCCTAGTTACTTCTCAAGTTTCTCCCATCTAGGCATCTCCCTCGAGCTGTTTTCAGGGTCAGGTTTTTTCGTTCAGAGACAAGGGTAGAGGCATTCTTGTTGACAGTGATCACCCTGACATCCTCTTTCTATGCCAGGGCAAGATTTCTTCTTAGTATTCTAGGCTTGATGATCAGCATCGAGAATGTCATTCCCAGGGTGACATTGATGAGAAGACTTTCTAATGTTCCTGATCTTCTTCTAGTAGCAGTCAGTACATTCTAGTTCCCTCTGAAGCCT